>JAOWAT010302952.1:0-15621 GCA_028571025.1 Longipedia americana
GGTCGTGTATTTTACACGTGTTAAATGAAAACGTATAATTCATACGCCCATAAAGGTACAAATTTCTAAGAGTGTATCTTCAAAAATTTACTAAAAATTGAAAAAATTGTCAGTTTTTCAAACTTTTCTCAAAAATATGTTTGAAAAACAATCAAAGATACAAATTTGATCCTGCATGAATAATGGTAGATTTAAATTATAATATCCAAAATTTTAGGAAAATTGCTGATTCACAACTTTCCACAGTTAGTAAGAGCTTTAAAAAAGTAAATGGTGCTTTCAAAGTGAACCAAAATCAACAAAACATTAACACAATGACATGCTTACTTACCCTTTTTTCAGACAAATTGAGTTGAAAATAAGATAATATTTTCTTACCTGTTCTAAACATGCAAGATTTGTCCTTTTCTTTTTAGACTTGATCACTGAATGTTTTCCATTTCCGGAAATTTTGACCTGTTCATTTTTGGATTTGAAAGGCAGACATGACTCAACTATTCTTATTTTTTAAACAAACCTTCAATTTTGAATTTTTACAAAAAAGTCTTTAAATTGAAACATATGGGAATAAAAAACGCAGTCACTTCCTAACTGAAAAGACCATCCTATTGGCATTAGACCAGGGGTCGCCAGTGGCACGAGAGGCAGAGGAATAGGTACTATATACAGTTGAATGATTTGATTTGAAACTCAATAACTTTTATCAGTCTTATCAATCGGCAGTAAATACATCCAATATTCGAAGAAAGGGTTGTCAGATTGTCTCAGGTTGTGAACTGTATTACAAAAATACAGTTTCCTTCCCTTTTTTGCAAAGTTACCCCATTTTTTAATGTTGTCTATGATTTATTGCAACGGACTGATGATAGTCGTTGTTAGCGACCAAAAATATGTAAAGATTGTTGTTAAAACATATTTTAATAATTCAGAAATTATGAATTTGAACTAAGTGGAGCGCAAATTCGTCAAGCCGAAATCAATCTCTGAACACCTAAAATGTTCCGTTTGTATGGAGGTATTCAGAAATCCAGTTCGCACATTTTGTGGGTAACATATATAGATATTGAAGACATACCTATTGCCAATCTTGCATTCAGTCATGTTTAGGAACATCGAAAAATTGTCCAAACTGTCGAAAAATCATAAACAAGTCGTAAATAGGGATTGACATGATCGCAACAAATATAATAAATTAGATGGAGGTTTTTTGTCCAGTTTAAGATTGCCCTTGGAAAGTATTTGTTTTTAACAATCTTAGGGGCCTTGTCTAGTTTTAGAAGATCATTGCCATGAGTGTTAGTGGAAATCGAAAGATAAGAGGAAGGAAAAAGCAAATAACAGGAGTAACAAACCAGAAGAAATTATTGACGACGATATACAGGAGAAAATTAATTCTGTGGTTGCAAAAGGAAGTTTGATAGCCAGGATTAAGGAGAAAATGAAAAAAGATAACCCCAAAATTTTAAGAACGAACACATTGCAAGAGATACAGATGGATAAAAATAATGTCTAGACTGAAAAATGCTAAACTTAGACTATTAAAACTTCGAAAAGTCGCAAAAGCAAAAGGAACAGTCTAAAACACGATCACCACAATTGGTAAAAGCAATAGGTAAAAAGTGAGCCTAAGAATTAAAAAGATGACATGGAATTTCTGTAATAGTTGCTAGGATGATTAATCGGATAAATTGTGATTTTTTTACTCAAATGTATTTTTTTACCATTTAATGAAAAAATCGTTATGTTTTTGAGCTCAACCTTTGTTTAATTGCACATTTTCCTCTTCTTCTGAACTGAGCGAGTCATAACCCTCAAATTTATCTTTAATCTGTTTGCGAGTCAAACCTTTAGTCTCTACCATCATAAAGCACAATATAGTAAGACAAACTCCAGTGATTATTGCGTAGAGAAGGAAAGTTCTGCCGATTCCTAAGTGTTAAATGAGAAAATCTGAGAACATAGCAATAACAATGGTTTCAAACCAGAGGAGAAAATTTACAAAAGTCAGATTTTCGAGAAGCTAAGCTGCATAAAGCATGGTAATTGGTCCAACAGAAATACTAAACCCAACGATGTGGGAAAAAACCGCGATTTCAAGAAATTTGATGTTAGAGGGATCATCAAACAGAAATCCGAAGAACAGACTGCAAACAATGATCAGCAATCCAACCAGAGCAAGAGATTTTCTTCCAAATTTATCAAGTAGGATTCCACTGAAAAGAGTCAAGACTACTTGCAAAGAGCCCAGCTAGAATGATAGTAAATTTGATCTGAACTAGTCCCCTTGCGCAACTTTGTCAAACATCTGTTTTGCATAAAAAAATATTGTGTTGATCCCACAGAATTGATTGGCAATGCAGAGGGCCAGTACCACAAAAACCCTTTTCCTGAAGTTAGAGTCGCTATGTTTTTGAAATTACAACTAGCCAACACTTTTATTGGATCCGAGCTTTATATCCCGGAGATCTTCTATTGTGGCATTGTAGTAAATCAGGTTTAGGTATTCTTTAAGCTTTGCTATGTCTTATCTCTCCAAATGTCTTTAAAGGGAATCGAAACTACTTTTAAAAACTAGAATTACGGGAAGATGAACTTCAAGCTGATAATTCGAACAAAACATGTGATAATAGGAAGGGAGAGAAAAAGTTTCCATTAAATAGAAGACCCATCGATAAGACGAAATGCCATTGCATAACAAACTGCAATTCCAATTGTGATAAAGAGCTGATTCATGGAGCAGATAGTGCCTGAGATTTTAGTGGGAGAAATGGAATTAAGATAACCGGGAATTATTCCTAGACTCACCCCTATTACAACTCCTGTCAGAAATCTTCCAGTAACAAGGTAGTTTATCTCAAGAGAATATATTTGGAGTAAATTGGCGTAAATACCCAGAAAGTCAGCAAGAATCATAGAATTGGCCTAACCCAGTTTATCAACAATTTTTTGATAGATAAGAGCTCCTAAATAAAATTGAAATTGAACCGACCACAGCTCCTATGGGAAGAGCAGTCACAGCGATCGCTAGATAGGATCCTGCTGTTTCGAGATGATTTGCATGTGCTATATGTTTTTCAAGGAATGAAATGCAGACTAAAGAATATCCCATGTAAAAGGACCCCATTACCACGGATAAACTAACCATATAAATCATGAACTTGCTTCTTATTCGTAGTTCCTTTTTATTCATACTTCCTACTCTATTTCAGTCCAAACGTCAGATATTTAGTAAATACAATTATATGAACACATCACTGCTTCATTATTTTAGAATAATCGGTGCTTTTAATTGTCAATTGATCAGATTTTAATAGAATGGCACAAACTTCGCAAAGAATTATTTGCAAAGAAACATATTATTAAATTGTATATATGGATTTTTAAGACATTCCTCACGAATGGTTTTGCCCGATTACTCAGGAGTTGATGAAAGACCCTGTGATTGGAAGCGATGGCTTCAGCTACGAAAAAAACGCCATTAAATAATGGCTATAAAAGTCTCATATCTCTCCTGTTACTAGACAACCCATGGAAAACAAAAACTTAATCCCAAATCTGGCTCTCAAGCACACGATTAACTCTTACCTTGAAAAATCCGACGTGAAAGGACCAATAGCCAAGGGGTCTGACAAAGCATCTAAATTGAAATAAGTGCTTGCGAAAAGAGTGAATAAGATTGAGGAGGAATAGATTGGGCTAAGTTTTGACTCAGTTCAAACTGGAGACGAATGTTTGGTCAATTTAGAAGTGATTCCTCCTTTGGAGAAATCTCAGGCAAAGAGAAGACCATGCTCTTTGATTTGTATCCTCGATATTTCGTAATCCATGGGCACTGACGCAGTTTTGGGAGGAAAAGATGTTGAGAGTCACGGGTTTAGCCGCCTGGATTTAGTCAAGCATTCGATAAACACAATGATATAGTTTATGAATGATTGTGATGAAATCGCTCTGATTCCATTCAACAACGGAGCAAAAGTTTTGATGAACCCTACTAAGATGACTGTTGCGGGAAAGAATCTCGCTAGGGCAAGAGTCAAAGAACTTGTAGCGAAAGGATCCACGAATATTTGGGACGGATTAAAAATATCGCTTTAAGTTGCAAAGACAATCAACCTTCAAAATAAAAATGTGTTCACCGTCCTTTTAACAGACGGTGAACCAAATCTGAATCCGCCCAGAGGAATAGTTCCCACGCTAAAGAAGTTTATCGATATTGAGAAACTAATTTCTCCAAATATACACGTTTTCGGATACGGGTATTAATTGGATACAAAGTTATTGTCGGAGATAGCTCAAACTGGCAATGGAACATATGCATATATTCCTGATTGCTCCATGGTTGGAACCGTTTTCGTTAATTTCATGGCGACTGCGTTGTCAGCGTTGACGAATTTGGTCGAATTGACCCTAGAGGTGCCGAGGGAAATGAATTTGGTGAATGTGGTTGGTTAAAAACTGGACAAGACTGGAAAGATCAATTTGGGGTGTATCCAGTATGGACAAAAAAGGAATGTACTACTCAAATTTAAAAATAAATTTAACGATTATTCGGGTCCTAAAGCCAAAGTATCTTTGAAATATGGAGTGGGACTCAAGAGTTAGAGTTCTTTATAGCTGGAAGACATCGGTAATACCAAAGATAAGAATAAAATGGATGAGATGTTAATCAGAGCTGACTATTTAACATTGTTATAGACCTGTCTTTCGAATGGAAAGAAGATATAGCCTTCATTGCACCTTATCCTCGAGTTTTACGACAGACTTGTCAAGAAAAACAAGCTCGAACCTAGTTAATATGTCGAAACATTGTTGAAAGAGCTGAAAAATGACGCTAGCGATAATGAAGGGCAAGTTGAGAAGGCTTATTTGAGAGAGGAGTGGTACTAAAAGTGGGGAAAGCATTACATTCCATCTTTGTTCCTTGCACATCTGATGCAAACTTGTACCAATTTTAAAGATCCCGGATTACAGCTGTATGGTGGAAAGCAGTTCCATGAATTCCAGAACAATATGGATACAATATTCATAAAAATGGCACCCCCCTAACCATCCGCAAAAAAAGTATAAAATATTAAGTACAAACCAGCTCCTGTTGACATGCACGATTACTATGACAACTATGGTGGATGCATTGATGGTGATTGCTTAGTAATGATGTGGGATGGGAGCAAAAAACCAATTAAGGAGCTGAGGAAAGGAGATTTGGTTAAATCTGCAAATGGAGGCAACACAAAAGTAGTCTGTATGGTGAGAACAATTGTATTTTAGTATGTGGATATGGTGAAAATTGGAGGTTTGCTTATTACTTCATGGCATCCGATTAAAATGAATGGGAGATGGGTATTTCCGGAATCCGTTAACAAGCCCCAGAAGGTGTTTGTGGAGTCTTTCTATAATTATGTGTTGGAAGGAGGCCAATCTTTGGTCGCAGAGGGAATAGAGTGCATCAGTCTTGGCCATGGCATCGATGATAATTAAGTAACTCAGCACGACTATCTTGGAACTGATGCCGTGATCAGAGAACTTGAGAGGTCTCCTCAATGGAGTTCTGGAGTAGTTGATGTGGCTGAGCAGATGAGAGATCCAGGCACAAAAAGAATTATCGGAATGAAGTTCAAAGAGTAGGGAATTGTAGCTTGAATATTATGATAGGAGCTATTAGTCTTTATTTCGTAAGATTTGATATATATTCTTGGGGATTCCTTGACTATTAAAATTATAATAGTTTCCCTGAACAAGCCCAGATGAGTATAAAACGTTCTTAATAATTCCTATATTTTCAGAATAAAGCACGCCATTATTAAAATATTCGCAACATCAAACCGACTATTGATAATCGTCGATCAAAGTCAATTTAAAACAGCTCAACCTTGGATATTGATTCCCTCTCAAAATTACGCAAACATCGGGTCACACCTATGCAGCATTATGAAGCAAATTGTGATAACGCGGGAATTATAAATCGTATCGTGGGAATAATGAGGTCCCCAAAAGCGGAGGTTGAGAAAGGGGGGTATACACGATATAATAATCTTACTCACAGGTTTACAAAGAGCGATTTTCATAAAAAATAGCATCAGAAATAAGTATAATCTCAAAATGTGATGCTAGCAACTAAACTCATCGCATCCAAACCATCTGTAGGAACTATAAACGACTGGAATAATCGATATGAGAAGGTGCTCAAACACAAAAATAAAATTAGCATGTTCGATGAGGGTTAAAAATCAAGGGGATCATTCGAACTATACGGCGAGGGAAATTTTACACCGACCCACTATCGAAATTTTTTGGATAAGAAGAGAAGCAACAAAAAAACTATCAACTATCAAGTATCGAGAGATGAACTGATGGAGTTGCCAAGAATTAAGAACAGTCAGCATCATGATAAAAAGTTGAATCAGTCCAGTTCAGGAGCGTTTAGTTCTGAAATGGGAGATACGGTCGATGTTTGAGTAAAAATTCATATTTATGCTGCTAGTGACTTTCTAAAGTTGATTTCCATCTTTTTCGCGAACGAAAATGTTTCATAATAAAATTATTAAATCGGAATGGAGATCGTAAATTCTCCTCAAAACAAATAATAGCAATAAAATGCACATCTCGAAATGTTGTCTTTACCTAACCCAATTCAGAAAAGAACTCAGCAAGCTCCTCATTCGATATTTCCCCAGTTTCCTTTACCCGAATTCACATTTTCTGAGGAATCTTAAGAAACTTTTCCAACATAAGGACTTCTAAAAAGAGAAACATTGGAACTACCCGAGGACACTTTTGATAAATTGTTTGAAAAGCAGCTATATAGATCGTATAACCGCATAAAAACCGGTAGTAACGCATAGTTTGGCACTGTTTAGGCGAGGGCTTAATAATCCAAATTACACCACCCTTGTTTTAAACTTAGATAGGAAGACGGCATCGGATTCTAGTCGAGATTTTAAAGCGGAAACTTAGCATTTGCTACGTAAAGTCCCAATTCTGAGGGGGAGTACTTTCTATTGCTGCACAAAGATATTAATACTAGAAAGTGCACACAATGGTTCTTCTTCGAAGTTCAGAATAGGAAAACCACCGGGAATATTACTTTTCATATAGTAAATTTTATCAAAAACTATTCGGCGTTTTAGAACGGAATGAAAGTGGCTTACTGCTCAAAAACTAATAAATATCAATGGAGGAGAGGGTGCAGCAATATAAAATATCGAAAGACAAACGTGAGTCTGTCCAGAAATAAATACCATTATGCTCTGAGTTTCAATTTTAATTTTGAAAAAGCGAACGATTCGACATATTTTGCCTATTCTTACCCATACACATTTTCGATGTTAGACAAATTTTTGCTGAACCTTTCGGATTTGCACTCTCATCTTGTAAAACGGAAAACTTTGGCAACTTCGCCAGGTGGAAATTACGTCGATTTGCTGACAATAACAAACAGTAGTGAGTAAAAAAATGGGAGCGGGAACTCTGGAAAGAAGAAGAAAAGAACAGCTTTTATAACAGCAAGGGTCCATCCTGGATAAACTCCTAGTTCTTTTGTAGTGTAAGGGTTGATAAAGTTTTTAATATCGAATGCTCCATAAGCATAGCTACTTCGGAATAACTTTATATTCAAAATTGTGCCGATGCTGAATCCTGACGGTGTCATCAATGGAAACTATCGGTGCAGCTTGTCGGGAAACGATTTGAACAGAGTGTGGAATAGAGCCGACAAAGACTATCATCCGTAGATATTTTACACTAGGAAACAAATCATCGAACTAGGAAAGTGTTTCATTTTCATTGACATTCATGCGCACTCCAAAAAAAAGGGAATTTTCATGTATGGATGCCAAAACAGACTTAACCCCTACATTTGTCGACAGATGCCCTTCTTATTTTGGAAAAATGTTCCTGCATTTAACTACTATCAGTGCAATTTCAACATTCAGAAGGGGAGAGAGGGGACTTCAAGAATGACAATCTGGAATTCTCTGGGGATTTAGTACAGCTATACCATGGAACACTCTTTTTGTGGGCCAGCCAAGTAAAAAGTTCATTTTACTGCATTGAACTATTAAGATGTGGGAAAATCGATTGCAAAAACCCTGTCAAAATATTTTTGTAGGACGAAAGGCAGTGAATAAAGAGATAATTCAGTTGATATTTTTGCCGAGTTATATGCTAGCAAATAATTAATGGCGGTTGGAGATTAGAATGATGGTAACTCTTCGTCGGACGAATAATTAGAGCCTATCAAATTAAAGCTTGTCGATCAGTAGCCTTCCAGCTCCAAAAAACTATTTAGTAAGAAGGAAAGATCACAGTTTAGATATAGAGAGCGGTAAATAAACGAAATCTCGGGAAATGAAGCGGTAATGTTTCATACGACAACAAAGATAAGATTCTCATCTCCAGAAAGATTGGGCGGCACAAAATACAATCCTGGGACACTTAAAAGCATTGATTCTCCCAAAATATCGATTGGAGAACTTCCTTTGCCAGTAGTGAACCCGGAGTTCAAGTAAGAGCCAATTCACACTCAATACAAGCAATACAACAACAAACATAACAAGTTCAGACAGTGTCATTCTTCACTATCCGGGAAAAACTCAAACTAGATTTAAGGTAGGGAATGTGAAGAAGTTGTCATTATGAGTCGAATTGAAGAGGATGCTAACACCTTATCAAACTTATTTTTACCTTCTTTGAAAAATGTATCCTATAAAAGATACGGAAAAACTAAATTCTCGAAAAGCAAAATTATTCAGATCGCAAAACCCCTCTCATAGAGGAGCTGCGTAATGAAAGATGAAATCAAAAGGGTAGGTAAAAGAAGACCAAATTTAAGAGATCAGATAAGGAGTCAGATTTGAAATATGAATGAAAAACCTCATATATCAGTTTACTTTCATTGCTTTTAATTTGCTAAGCCGATTTGACAGCATTTATTATATTTTGAGTTCAGAAGCTTGATATCTTTCCAAACACTGCTTATTTTCGGCATAACGACTTATTTTTGCTAATAACTACTTTTCAAGAGCGTCAAAGTCATCCTCAACGCTAATAAATCCCAGAGTCAGTTTTAGGGTAATGTCACTGTTAATTTTGGCGAGATCAGAGTGGGATATAGAAAATTGAGAAATCACATTTTTGACGGCAGCTGATCCTGTTTCTAGAGATTTGAGGATATCTAGGCTTTCCTCTTGCGTTAAGAAATTTTTTGATGAAATGTCAGTCGTTTGAGTTCTGGTCAGGTTGGTTGTGAGATGTCTATTTTGGTCATAGACGGACGAATAAAATCGGCTAGAAGATCTTTTGAATGTTTTGGGCTAGTTAATGGAACTAGCGAGAATTTATTTATGAGAGCCTAGATCTGCGGCCTATTTATTAGAGTTGAAGGCCTACTTACGGGCAGAGCCGGGTCTTTTTGCAAACCGTTTGACTTTGGCTTAGTTGATGCTCATTTTTTGGTTCCGTTATTCCTTTTTCTGTAATTTTATAATGGAAACATGAGATTATGATAGTGTGGTATATTGTAAAATATAACTTAACATGACATCCAAAATCAAATATTTGTAGTAGAGTGAGGTCACCCAAGTGCTTGCTGACGGATTCGCTGAACTGTACCATAACAAGCCCAAATTCCCAGTTACCTATCTCGCAAAATATTTGAAAAATTACAGTATAATGAAAACTCAGGAGGCTGGTATCGAGGTCAAGATTCGAAACAACTCTGAAATTATAAAGAAAATGGAGAGAGAATAGGAAAAAAGGGTGGAAGAGTAAAGGGAAAGATAGGATGATAGAGAAACCAAATAACAAGAAGAGGAAACTTTTAAACAGATAATTAGAGATGCAGCAGTGCATTATGAAATTCTGGATCGCTTTTGCTAGAAAATATAAAAAAACAAAAATCTGACCGGAGTCTATATCGGTGAACTTGAGCAACCTTGGAAAAAAGTGGATTTTTAAACGGAAGACTCTTAAGAAGCACATTTAGACAACGAAAATCCAAAAGTCATTAAGTTCAAGGCTGGCTCCAATTCGCATAAAATGATGGTTTCAAAGAGTCTCTCGCTTTAAAGTGTGATTGGAAGACTAACCATAGACAAATTATAAGGTTAGGGTGCCGAAGGCGGTGAAAATGGCTAAGGATAGGTTTAAGATCAAAAACCCAAGCAGGCACAGGGAGAAGTCTATATTCCATCAGTAGTTTAGGCGAAGTAGCTTCATTTCTTTAAGTACCCTCGACTTGGAGCATTCTATGCTGTGCTAATGAAAGTGAAAACCTACATGTCATAAAGTACTTTAGACAGTAACATTACCAAAGTCGAGACCTTTCGAAAGGCAATAGACTAGTTTGAAAAAGAACGGGAAGAGAAGGAGACCAAGTTTAGGGAACAGTACGAAGAGAAACAGAACTTGGGAGTTGATGAAAAATAGTTAGAAAACATGGAGAAAGAGTTCCAACAAGAACAAGCGGCAGTTGTAAAACCCAAAGTCGAAGATTTTGATACTATTATTAAAAACTTTTTTGTCTGTTTTGACACTCTGGGGAAGGACAGAGGAATAAGCGAGTAGGATAGGAAGTATTTGAGAGACTATGTTTAAATTCTCAGGTAAAGCTGGGATAAAAGATCCTTAGACTAGCATCAAAACGACATTGATGTACATTTGAAACTCCTACAATAAACAGGATAGATTCCTCAGCAGTAAGTGCTGACAAAGCTGATGTAAGAATAGTAGAGGGATTTACCAGGCAATGAAGCAGTGCAGGCTCAAAAAGACAATTAAAAGCTAATGGAGCTAGAAATGAACAATGCAAGGGTGTAAAAAGTGAAATAATATATTATGGACGAAAAGTATCTGCACTACTATGATGCACTACTACAGTCAAATTTGATAAAGTATCCCGAAATTGTCAAGAATCTGCTCTTTTTCTTAGGAAAAAACAAAAAATAAATTTGTGTCAGAGGAACCAATTTGTTGGATTGGAGGGTGGCGAAGACTTTCATCTAAAAAAAAGAAAAAATTTTGGAACTTCTCAATAACTACACTCCCAAAGGAGCCAAGGCTGAAGTTGTATTACCTTATGCCAAATGGGAAAGGATTTCTGCTAACCTATAAAAATACGATCAAAGCACAGTAGCAACTTACAACATCTTTCTGGCATTCATATTGAGGTTTTTGCAGATAATAGCGAAAGTCAGGAAGGCCGATCATTAGGTCAGGGTCGCAAATATGAAACAAGAAAGGTAAAACCGCGAGTAGAGAATAAGAGAAAGATAGAAGAGGGAATTAGAAAAGCAGGAAAAGTTGGATTAAATAAGAAAAAAAGAGCAGCAGTAAGCAGAGTAGGGAAAAGAAGATATATTTGACTAAGAAGCCTGGAACATAGCGTACGACTAGGAGCATCCTCCAATTGAGGTTGGAGATGAAATTCCTGATTAAATTGACAATGACCTGGAAAAGTAACCTGTGTAGGATCAACCCGCTGAGCAACCTCCGTCATAATGATTCTGAATCGTTTAGAATTTAGCACAGGCAAAACTTATTTTTATATATCAATTTCGTAGAAATAGAAAGGTATAGGAAAATATATAATTTAATTCAATGTTCTGCCCCATGGAATTTGGCTCTAAGCTTACGATCAGCCCTCTGTATATTTTAAAGCCTCTCTTTTTAGATTTGACTCCTAGCGATATCTTATCTTTTCCTGTAGAGCAAATCTTCCCTATAGTTTGAATTTGAATTGAGTGGATATTGGTAGTCAAGGAGAGCGTATGGCAGATTTTATTCGAAGACAAAGGCGGTTTTCCCATCTATTGTGATTTGAACCGGCCATCTTCCTTAGATTTTAAGATGTGTTGATATAATTTCCGCGGTGGATGGAGAAGGTTTTTTTGAGGAACTACTGCGAAATTTCGTTACGAAATCTTATGTTACAGTCAGCAGTGTTCCTTATATTTGATCGATATATTTCCACTTCGATTTTTCGAAAAACCCAACGTCCTCAGTGAAATTTACCTGAATATAAAGACGATTTTTAGCATCCATAATGTGCAGTTTTCCAAAAAAGTCAAACTTTCGATCCCCGAATGTAAATCCTGACACCTAACCATGTGGATTTTGAAACTATATTCTTTGACCATCATCAAACTCAATAACTTGAAGACCGTCAGAGTACCCATCTGCAGAGTTCATGTGGAAAGAAACTTTCTGCTATGTGGCTGTATATATCTTGTAACCACGCCCAATCATATACACTGCCGTTATAGGTGGGTGGTGAGAAATCTGTTAAGCATATATTGGACAACCTCCAATTATTCCTTGATAGGTCTAGCCGAGGATAGGGTTGAAGGGTTTCTAGGGGTCTGCGTATAAAGTCAGTGTGCTGACGATAAAAGGAATGATGTGTCTGAATCTTTAAACAGGATCAGCTATCCCTCTAGCCTTTTCCAAAAAATACGGTGCATAACCAAAAATGAAACATTGCCTTTGTAGCATAGAGTCTGTGTTGAAAATTTAGACTGGAAGTGAAATTCCAGTAACTCCATTCCCAGACATGAGATTCTTTTTCAGAGTTTTGAGAATGAATGAAAAAACATTGTTCTGAGCTTAAATTTTTTTTTTATGGATGAGTTTTAAGCCACCCCCAGGAAGCATTTCCCAATTATCTCTCATAATAAAGTTTTTCCAGTGATTTTAAACCACGGGGAAAAATTGTCCGTCCATGGGATTTTGCAGGTGCTTGACGCTTACACAAGTTTTAGGGAGGATGGAATGGCCATCTTAATCTAATTCGATGATTTCCTACTAATACCGGTACAAAGATGTCGGATTTCGGGCTATACCTCTTCCTTAGCTCTCGGCAATCTAATGCTAGCTGTTTTTCTATTATTCAATCTGCTTTTGGAATTTTTTTAGGTCGGAAAAACTTGGAGAAGGGTTTTCATCGATTTCTTCCAAAGTGTAAAAAATCTATTCTTACTTCACCGGTGACTACATATCAATTTAGGATAACTAATCTCCATTTTAGAAGTCTTCGCTTCGAAGAGATCTTACCGTCTCAGCTTAGACGAGATTATTGTCTGAATCATCGGGATCAACGATCCATTCTAAATTCAAATAGTTCTTTATTCGTTTTTTTGATTAAGCTTTACGGAAATAACTCTACAGATTTTAGAAGCCTTTCAGATATCTGATAGTCAGTTATGCCTGATGCGACGCTTTAAGGAGACCGCAATGATCAATATCGATTTCAACAATAATTTGTGCTTAATTATCAACAGTTTATTTGATCCTCCAAACGGCGTGGTTGATGTTGGCTCTCGAAATAGACTGAAAAGGGATAAAATTACAATTTTAGATTGATCTATCCACGATATAATATCTATCATCGACAACGAAGAGGTGCCTTACGAAAAGAAAATCTCTTTAGCGGTACCACTGACTGTATTGCTTATGTTTCAGATAACCGATGATAGCATTATCACTAGTGATCATCATTTTTACGTTCCCTTCTAAAACTTACGCATTCCAGCTCTTATAAAGTCCTATATCGGCAATAATCTAAGCTACGAGTCTGGGGTTAAGCGAAACCGTCATTTACATTTTAAAAGTTGATGGATTTTACATGTTCTGGTAAATATAGAGACTTTTGTGGTCACTGTACACACATTTGTATCCACTGAGGTCTGGCAATTACTTTATTCGGAAGGCTGGCAAAATAATTTTGAGCATGTCCTTATACTTCTTTTTCCTTCTGGGATTCACCATACCCAGGATATTATCTGTTCCTTCCTCCGATTTCTTTCGATCTTAATCTGTATTTACTTTTTAGATCATATCCGGTAAAGATTAGGAGAGATCCTGATTGTGAGTTTATTTAAGGATTTACTCGAGAATGGATTGAGTTTTCAACCTTTATTTCGGACACTATACACCGAATTACTCCTATGACTACTGATCTTTGTTTTTGCCAGCCCCGAGTAAAAAGTTTCCTATACCTTGTTCAACCTAAATTTTGTTTTTTCTTTATTTTTTTGCTTATACAAACATATCTCGAGCTGGGTGATCTAAATGCGAGTGACTGATCTTGCTTATCTATGCCATTTTGACGATATTTTAGTAATGCGCCCTTTACATTCTTTTTTTAAAGATTGGAAAGTTAGTTTCATGCTATTTAGGAGTTGTGAACGCAAAGCGAATGCTTTCAGGTTATATTTTTCGAACTGACTCCAGAACGATACAATTTTTCTAGGTATTTTTAGACTGGCGAATGATGTAGTTGCGAAGATCACAGGTGAATTTCTAATGAATTGTCAGTTTGAACTATTTAAGTTTGGCTTTTTGCTACTACCAAGAACGGAAACCTTTTCTGAGTTGCAGTATGAAGTGCAATTAGGTCGTTTGTCTTTGATCCTCTTAGTCATTATTTTTTTACCTCTTTCTCATTCCCTCAAGCGCATAGCTGATTGTCTCTTCAAAATACTTCACTTTTTCGTACAAGGTCATCGAGGCAAATGACAGTTCAAAACGGTGATCAATGACAAATTTGTTTTTTTAGGAGCCCCCACAGAGAGCTAAGAGCGTAAAGGAATTGAACTCTTTTCGAATTTTATGATCCATGAAGAGAAGATGTTATTGAAAGACTTTAGAGACTTTTCCAAGATCCTTGCGCTTGATATTTGCAACATTAAAGATGTGTTAACAATCTTATCTTTTCATTGGGTTCAAAATTGGGAAGGGGGTGAGCTGTTAGTTTTTTTCTATTATATCAAATTGTTAATAGCTAATTCACAATTTTGAAACAAATAGAATAGCTTATACAGGATGAATAGTATCACGAAATGCCATCAATTTCAACTCCAGGAACTTTCCCAACTATCGCGAGCACTATTATGACGATGATTGCTATTATGATGAAGATGATCAGACAAATTAGGAGCTTATCAGTGTACACTTGCCTTGCAAAATATTTTAAATGACCTTCTGCTCTTTATAGCGTAGTATCAATGTCATTCATTTTATCGTAGATATCGTCTAACTGCTCGATTTGCCGATTTAGCTAGACATTTATATCGTCTGCTTGTTTGTCCATTTTATGAACATTTCTGACGACATTTTTCATCCTTCCCACGCCGTCTTACAGCATCTAGTCGCCTTTTTGGATTATTTAGGCTCTTCCGTTCTAATTTTTACCGTTTTTGTTTTTGTTTCTGTGTTTAAAAAGATCATCTTAATTGATTCCTGCGTTTCGGTTGAACTCGATCCCGTCCTATACTTTTTTCAAGCGGTTCCTAAACTCGGCCAGTTGGGATTGGTGTGTTTAAATATCAGGATGATCTTGAGAGTCCTGGATTGTGAGTTCGTAGGTTTGGACTAGATTTTTTACTCTTTTAGCTTGTTTTTGGTATTTGTTGGCCAAGGTTCCGCGTTAAGAACCTTTTGCCTTTTTGAGCGTTTACAGGTTTTTCTACACTTAAGAAACCTGCTGGCTGAGAGACTCGGAGATTTATACCAGAGTTGCTGTCATTTTGCTGATCGCAGTTTAAAAAATGATTCTGAACTAATTATAAATAGAAGAACATGTATAGTTAACGATGGAGTACTGAATAATTATTTCATACTGAAACC
>JAOWAT010303063.1:0-15608 GCA_028571025.1 Longipedia americana
ATTGCGAGATGTCAGTCATCAATCATGAGACATCAGTCATCAATCATGATATGTCAGTTGTCAATTGTAAGATGTCAGTCATCAATCGTGAGTTGTCAGTCATCAATTGTGAGACACCAGTCATCAATCTTGAGACGTCAGTCATGATGCCAGTCATCATTCATGAGACATCTGTCATCAATCATGAGACTTCAATCATCAATTGTGAAAAGTCAGTCATCAATTGTGAGACATCAGTCATCAATCATGAAATATCAATCATGAGACATCAGTTGTCAATGTCAGACATTAGTTATCAATCATGAAACATCAGTTGTTAATCGCGAGATGTCAGTCATCTTTCACTAGATGACAATCATCAATCATGAGACATCATTCATCAATCATGAGACATCAGTTGTTACTCATGAGACATCACTCATTAATCAAGAGATGTCTATCATCATACAGGAGACATCACTTGTCAATCGCCTCAATTGATGAAATGAGCTCCACAAAATTGTGAAAAATGTATAAAAAAAGAGGCACCAGCTCTCCAAAAATTTGTAACAGAGGCACCTGCTATGTAATTTGTTGCACATTGGTAAAAATGTGAATCGCAAAAAATGGGCGTTTTGTCGCGTTTTTCGGCATGGATTCATTAAATAAAAAAGTTGGCAAATTTAATCCGCAAATTTTGGTACTTTACACGCCTTGATTGGTGAAATGAGCCCTGAGAAATCGCGAAAAACCTATCGAAAAAGAGGCACCTACTCCGGAAAATTTTGCACCAGAGGCACCTGCTCCGTAATTTGTTGCACATTGGTAAAGATGTAAATCGCAAAAAATCGGCCTTTTATAGCGTTTTTTGGTATGGAGTCATTAAATAAAAAAGTTGGCAAATTTTATTGAGCAAATTTTGATACCTCACACGCCTCGATTGGTCAAATGAGCTCCGAGAAATCGCAAAAAACGTATCGAAAAAGAGGCACCTGCTCCGGAAAATTTTGCGCCAGAGGCACCTGCTCCGTAATTTGTTGCACATTGGTGAAAATGTAAATCGCAAAAAATTGGCCTTTTTTGCATTTTTCGGCATGGAGTCAGTAAATAAAAAAGTTGGCAAATTTTATTGCGCAAATTTTGGTACTTTACACGCCTCGATTGGTCAAATGAGCTCCGAGAAATCACGAAAAACGTATCGAAAAAGAGGCACCTGCTCCGGAAAATTTTGCACATTTTGATTACTTTTTTTTCTTATGTTACACGCTCAAAACAACGTATACTCGTAAACTCGTATACAAAAATCCGGGAAACTACATCATGGTAGTTAATGATATAAGAAATTCGTCGGCAACACTTGTTTTGTTGCCGGCAACACTTTTCGTCGGCAACACTATGATAGAGAGAACCACCCTAAAATCAAACTCATTTTGATTTTTTTGCACATAGAAAATGATTTATGAAGTAAATTGCCCTGAAAGTACATTTGACTTTAACTGAAAAAGTGATCTGACTTATCCAGATTTTAGTTTAAAATATTTTCAGTTCCCAAAAATCCCTTCTTATTACCATTATTGAATCCGAATCCCGCCGTTTTGTAAGCTCCAAACAACTTTTCACTCTCTCTGACTTTGAACGGCAACGTAGCAGCCTGGTAATAATCCCTTCTCTTTTCAATATTCTCAATGACCGTGGACAACAAATGAGACTTTTCCGTTTGAATGCCCGGAGCCGCGTAATTGATGTGGTTGTAATGAACGTGTAAGTGGTAGTAGGAGGGTTGGTAGTGGAGGTAGGCTCGGATTTTGGAGGCTGGAACGCCGTACTTGTCGTTGATGGCCTTAAGGCCGTTGTGCAAGAGATTTCGAAGTAAGGGCAAGTGAGATTTGGTGAGGGATCGGATGCTGAGAATGTCTCGCTTTAAGGGGGCGACAGTTGAGCATGTTGAAAAAGGTCTTTCATAGATTGTGTTGCTGATGCATTTATTACAAAGGCATCCTATAAGAACTAAATGGAATTGTTTGCTGCATTATTATATGAATTACGCCAATGGTACCGCGCCCCCCAAAATAGAAAGAAAATTGGATTTATGCTGACATTGTTCTCAACAGTCCGTTTCCTTGATACCGCGATTTTTAGGATGCCTTAATAAAACTAACTTTTTTTATATTTCTCAATAAATTAGACATTACCTTGATTTATACGGTGGTCCATTTACTTTCATTTTAGTGCCAAAACATGTCTCATGTCATAAAAATTTGAGTCTACCAATTTTGGTAATTTTTGGTCATTTTTTATGGACTGTCAGTTTTTGAACCCAATCACTGGTTCAAAAACTGACGGAAGGAAGAAAAAAGTTTTTTTTTTTGGATATTTTGATGATATTTTTACAATAAAGGTGACTTAATTATTTTTTGCTTCAAATATCTTACCTAAAAGCTTTTCTTGTAAAAAATTTAGCAATAGATAATCAATACATGGAACTTTAAATTTTTCTGGTTCAAAACCTGACTCCTAAATATCGTAGTATTAGTAAAATGGCCTGATGAGGTTGATCCTGAGATGGAATGTGATTAATAACACTTGAATGTATGCATCTAAAGGCCTTTAGTTTAAATTTTTAAAGAAATTTATCAAAAATTGTGAAAAGTAGAACACTTTCAAAAATTTTATTATTTTTTCTTGTTTTTTGCTCTTACAAGAAGATTATCTGAGGTATCAAGAAAATTCCTTCCACTTTCTTCATTTTACAACTAATTCTAAATTTTTTGGGCAAAATCTGAAATTCCAAAATTTTCACCCAATGGATAGGATTTGAAATTTTCACTATTTTTACTAAATACAATTTTTTCATTTTGAGATTTTGCCAAATAGATTTAGAATTAGTTTTAAAATAAAGAAAATTGAGGGAATTTTCTTAATATCCCAAATAACCTTCTTGTAAGAGCACCAACAAGGAAAAATCTCAAAATTTTGGAAAAGCGCTCTAGTTTTTATAATTTTTCATCAATATCTTTGACAATTTAAACCAAGATGCATACATTAAAATTATTATTGACCTTCCATCTCAGAATCAACAACGTCAGCATAAATTCAATTTACTTTCTATTCTGGGGCGCGCGGTATTGGCATTACACTTTGCCACTGTTTGAAATTTGGTGTCATAACAAATCCAGTTTCCTTTAGAATTCAAGTATTCGAAATTCGCTTGCAACTGTAGGAGAGACACGAATTTGAATTTATGCTTCATTAACCCAGAGGACGCGTGCGTCTAATAATCGACACTCACTCGCAAAATCTGTGAAATGTGTGGCGTCGTTATTTTGCAAAATTCGGGAAAATGTGTGACGTTGTTAGCAAAAAATAAAATAAACAAACGAGGACGAACATTACTTTTAAATTGTTGATCAATATTAATGAAACTAATTCCAAACAAAAAGAGTCATGTTGTTGAAAACATTCCTAATGAATCATTTTAGTTGAAGTTTTTCCGCGTCCTATGGGTTAAGACTGTTTTAATTCAAAAATTAATTCATTGCAGGTGTTTAATGTTGAGTTAATATAGCCTTGATGCCGTAAAAAATTTTATGACATCTAGGGTAAATTAAGACAACTTATATATAACACTTGAAATAAATGAATCTTGAACTAAAACTCTAGTTTTAGATATACTTCAATTTTGTAGGAGACTAAAGTATATCTAAAATCAAATTTGCACAGTAAAAGAAAAAGATTCCTTTAGGCCTAGGAAGAGATCTTGAAATATTGCATGCAATATTACAACGCTTGCAATATTTCACGAAATATTGCAGAGTTTGCAATATTGCATGCAATTTATTGTGAGCAGAAGAACCGTTTTATATCATAAAATGTTTTTAAAATTTGGGAAAATACTTGCGTGCACTGCAAAATTGCAGAGCTTGCAATAAATTGCAGAGCTTGCAATAAATTGCATGAAATATTGCAAGCTTTACAATATTGCAAGATCACTTCACGGGCCTTACAAAAATTACTCGAAAACCTGTTTCTAACAGCTCAACTGTCGAACCTTATGAATGATGCTAATTACATAGAGATCTTCCAAGACTTTACCACTCCATTTGAAATCTGGCACCATAATGAAGCCAGTCTCTGGATGCGGGTCTTCATAAATGATCCTGTCGGCTTCTTTTCGATGCTCAAGTATATTGTAGACCCAACTGATATCGAACGATTCTTTTTGAATGAATGGTAGAGTGATTGCTTTGTACATAGAACGCGTTTCATTGATGAGATACATTGGCGAGGAGATATGTTTTTCAATGTGCTTCTGAGTAGCGGGATAAATAACGTTGATCTTAATTGAATTGTGTTTTGAGTCCACATAGCCCGCATAATTGCCGTAAATGTCATTTTTGAATTCCTCTACGAGTTTTGTATTTCGGCTAAGAATACTTTCACACAAAGTCTCTTTATTAAAAGGAATCTTTTCCAGTATGGTAATGGCTATTTGATCACTGCCCTTAAATCTGCCTTCAATGGTCAATTTCTTCTGTTCGGGATTTTCATTGAGCACCCGCACGACTTTGAAATCGGAGAAATCCGGGAGGTCGGAGGAATTTGCGGGTACGCCGTTGGTGGATTCCTCAGAGACAACTTTGGATTTCTTCGTTGGAGGTTCGTCATTTGTTCCGGAAGACATTCTGAAGAAAGCCTGAAAGAATTTAAAGTGATATGATTTGTCATTTTCATTACTACTCCGTCATATTGAAATTTTATCAACAAATTCAAGTTTAATGGCACATTCTTAATCAGAAACTTTACATTCAACAAATTTTACAAACTTTATCTAATTTTATCAATATGTTTGCACAAAAAGTTACATAAAATAGAGTTAGAGATACATTAATACTGCGGCAAAAAATGTATAAAAAATGATTCATTTATAGACCAATCAAGGTAAGAAATGAGGTGCCAACGGACTTGAAATTATGAATTCAATTCTTTTAATTTTGAGTGCTTACAATTTTCATAATATTACATGGTTGAATATAGGGGGCAGATCAAACTAAAATTTGCTCGAGATCAAGCGAGGACTTTTTTAAAAGTTCTCAAGGTTTTTGTGATTTTCCAGAGAGAGAGTTCGAATAATATAGCAAGAAGCTCGGATGAAAATTATTTTTTGATACATTATTTAACGTTTGAGATAGTCCCCACCATGCCACAAGGCTATTTTTGCCGCTCCCAATGCCATTTGCGATCAAAACTTCGCAAAATTTTTAATTTCAAAAATACATTGGTGCACCTCAAAAAGCAAAATTGTAAGAGGAAGCAAAAAACCTGGAAATGTGCCGAAAACCGTGGTTAAGGTAACTCAGAAATTGTTAGCTTTCTAAAGAGGAAACAAACGACACAGTACAATTATCATATGGCAGTCCAACGGGTTTACAGTATGATTGTGATAACATTGAAATTAATAAAACCCTTCATTTCTCTGAAAAATGAAATTCCACAGTCATTCTAACTGAATTTCAGTCTTTGGCATCAAGACGTGAAGTTGGGTACCAAAAAGGCATTCCCAAATGATCCTACAGCAATGAAGCAAAAGAAGTGCACATGTTCCATTTTTGGACATCACAGATACCCGTGCACTAATTATGTTTTCCTCCTTTTTGCCGGTGTCGAACTCGGCGTTGATCTGGTCGGTCTTTTAACGCCGGCGGTCGCTTTCGGCGTTTCTTCGGCAACGGATTTCGGCGTTTCCTTCTCTTTATCTTTAGCGGTGGCGTTGGACTTTTTTGACATTGACGCCGTCGACACGGAAGAGGATGCCGCCGTTTCTTTATTGGTCTCTGCCGTGGCGCTGCCGCCCCCGCCCCCGAGAGACTTTTTTCGTTCATTGAGAATAAGTCCGAAATCTTTTTTGGGCAGTGAAAACTCCTGTGCCGGTTGATTGAACTGTGACTGCCACATTGCCGATTGCCGTTCCACTTTCTCCACGGCTTCCAGATCATAAACGGCGTGCAAATGTTTCCAGATGTCCGGACAGGTAATGTCTTTAAATCCGGCGATGCTCATCTTCTCCTGGATCAAGGCCATCTGGAAATGCTTCAAAAGTCCGCAAGGTTTGTAACTGATGAGGGTCTGGAATAACTGGAGTTCGCTCTCGGGAGTCCAGATGGAACTGGAGCCGCTTCCAGCAACCAGAGAGGAATCCTCAGATTTCCTTTTCACCGCCATCAAAAGAAATAAATGCAAATTCTGAAATAGAGAAATTGAAGATATTTTGCTTCTTGTTTTCTAATTCAGCTGCTCTCATTCATTTTGAAGAAGCGCATCTTTTTAGGGCTAAAGAATTCAAAACTGCTTCAAAAAATTGGTGCTCATTGCAAAAATTATTTACCAAAAATTTTTCATCAATACTTCCATACAAGAATTTTCATTTGCTTTTAGAAAATTATTGAAAATTTTTCATATTTTTTGCGAAAATTGATTTAATTTGGGTTTTGACTTCTTGTGCCCGGGCAAGTGTATTGTGATTGGTTGTTACCGGCTTGTTATGGTTATGCCATTTGATTGCAGACACGTCAACAGAGAAACCTGATTGACAGAGAGAGAGAGAGAGAGACAGCCTGTTGCAGATTTCTCCTAGTTTTCGTATTTAGTGAAAGAGATTTAAAATGGGTTTTGACGTGAAGCGGTTGGACATATACCGTAAAATCCCCAAAGACTTAACTCAGCCTACCTTGGCGGGCGCCATCGTCTCCATTTGCTGCGTCTGTTTCATTGTCTTCATGTTGTTAACGGAGCTTCTGTATTTCGTGGCCCCGGATGTCAAATCCGAACTGCATGTGGACAATGCCAATCCCACCGACAGAATTCCGGTCAGACTCAATATATCCATACCCAAGGTGCCTCAAATCATCGGGTTTCAATCAAGCCACCGGAGTCAATACCATGTATCTTCACTGACTCAAACCATAAAACAATTTTTATAGAAAGTTTTTGAATAAATTCAATCTCATTATTTATACTAGTTATACTAGTAATAATATAATATAATTTGATAGTATAATATCTAATATAATATATAATATAATTATAATAATATATAATGCAATTTTATTATTTATAATTAGCTCTAGTAACGACCCTTAACCTTATTGTAGTAAAATTTGAGGAAACTTGCGAAAAAGTGAAAAAGTAATCAAATTAGGCCAATTTATCATGATTTTTTCACTTTGTCTAAGTTTTTCAAAATTTTACTACTAAAAGGTTAAGGGTCCCTACTAGAGCTAAAATCATTCACCCGAACAAAAATTTTAATGATAGCAATTTGGACGAATTTTTGACCTACCACAAAGCCCAACTTAACTATGCTTCTATGAGAGTCTTTTTTGGAAACTTGACTGAGGTAGTACTAACAATTTAGAGCAGTGAAAATTCAATTTTGAATGTTTTGCCCTTAGAGGAGATATGGAATATAAGTTTGAGAAGTCTGTATGCAAAATACGTATCTTCAAATTTTGACCTTCATAATTTTGTCTCCAACTTCCTGATTGAAACTCGATGTTTTTACTCCCAAGTTAAAATGCGAATATTTGGGCATCGATATCCAAGACGATATGGGACGCCATGAAGTGGGCTTCGTGGAGAATACCATTAAAACGCCCATCGAAAACGGTGACGGGTGTCTCTTTGAGGCCAGGTTTCATATCAACAAAGTGCCCGGAAACTTTCACGTCTCTACCCATTCAGTAGACAAACAGCCCGACAATTACGATTTCGCACATATCATTCACGAAATTAGTTTCGGCAGCAAAATTAGGAAAATTAGTCAAAAGGGCATTGGGTCATTTAATTCCATGGGAGGAAGAGAAAAAACGGACGGAAATGGGATGGAATCTCATGAATACGTTATGAAGATCGTGCCAACCACTTATGAAGATTTGAGGTGCGACAATGAAAAGCGACAATTATTTAACAGAAATTTTGAGGGAATGATGTTCTTCAAATAAGCAGTTTTTGATATTTTGAATTGGGTGTAATTTTCTGTATAAAATGTAATCCTAGTTCTTTTCTAAATACTGTAGCAAAGAATCACCCTGTAGTCAAATGCATAAAGCACTTAGAACCTGGAGTTTAGAAGTTGGTTAAATTTTCATCGTAGTGTTGAGAGTAAATTCAAATTACACCGAAATGAAAACATATATTTCCAATCTATCTTCTGATCTTTGAAGTGGAGGAATAATATATTTATTTTCCTGATTATTGTCGCTTACATTGTCGCCCCCTCATTGCAGCGGTACTAAACTAATTGCCTACCAGTACACATACGCTTACCGTAGTTACATCTCGTTCGGACACGGAGGCAGAGTGGTTCCAGCAGTGTGGTTCAAATACGACTTAAATCCCATTACCGTCAAGTACCATGAAACGAGACCGCCCATGTACCACTTCTTAACTACCGTCTGCGCTATCGTCGGTGGAACTTTTACGGTAGCAGGAATTATTGACTCGCTTCTTTTCTCAGCGACGGAAATTTTCAAGAAATTCGAATTAGGAAAACTCAGCTAAATATCAAAAAGACTAGCTCGCATCTCAACTACTAAAATTGCCAATTGATGATAAGCAGTTTATTGATAAAGTGCATTGAACAAAAGTTCACTTGGAGACTAGAAAGCGTATCTATAATATTTAATGTGGTCAATTGTTTCATACCCGAATATCAGGCAAATTGTATATTTTCTAATTTCTATGAATTGTCAGTTTTGTTGTCCTACTTTTTAGATTGAATTCATGGAAGTAAATTGATAGAAAAATGTATGTAAGTTCCAAATGTATAAATTTGGAGACTAAAGCAATTAACAACATTAAGTATGGATAAACATAGTACTATAGTATGTATAAGACTGTTCATAAACCACATAGATCCACGCTTTCTATTCTCTATGGGAAATTTAAGACATCTGAATTATATCAAGTTTACGGGAAGAAAAATTAACTACCATTTAAAGGAAATTCAACTTTCCAAATTTTACTGAGCAAATATGGACTAATAAAACAAAAGCCTTCACAAAGAGTATGCTTTTAAAAATATAGTGTATTCATAAATGTTTACATGTTAGTATGAACTAAATTGATGGATCAAAAATTCTGCTACCTCTAATTATCGTTGCAAAATTTGCACAAAAATTAAATGTACAAAAAGTGATCTTCTGGTCCAATATTCAGTGTACAGAAAAGCTACCTTTTAACATCATTGAAAATTAAAAAGCTATTAGCTCTAAAATTATGATACGCGTGAAACTTAATTATTTTTACCCAGACAGTGATATTAAAACCAGATTTTTAATTCATCAAATAATTTCATTTACCCTAAGCATACTCTGTCAAAAATTAATATTTTGGAGTAAAATTTGGCTTGATTTTAATCGAGTTATGACAAAAACCTTGATATTATATTTTAATTATCTCAAAAAAGTTGACGTTTAGAGTTAATGTATAAAGTGTAATTGAAAATGTGTTGCTGGAAATACAAGGAGCATATGTTTAAAACTTTTGTCACATAATTAGATGTATGGTATCTTCTATATCAGAATTGTTTCCCCAAAAATAATAGATTTAGATCAAATGTATATGTTTCGTTATGATTTTGGTTTTTGTTCCGGTTTGTTCAAAATTAGGAGAGAAGTTTTTTTAAAAATTTTGGCAAAAAGCCTGAAGATATGCTCAACAGTGCAAAACAAAACGAAACGTGTGCATTATTATTTTTGCTCACTTAAATGAAATTGAAAATTCTGACGATGTTGTTTCAAGGTCATGCTCCAATACACCTGTAACTCTAATTTTTGCACACCACAAAACATCCTGTTGTGTGTGTGTGTGTGTATTTTCTTCTTAGCTTGTATCCTTCTCATGTTGCAAGCTTTTTACAGTATCGAGACCACTGTTATGCCTGCAAATGTCACAAATCTGTATTTTGTGTACTGGAATATGAGATTTGGGAAAGTTTTTTTTTTATTAAAATGATTAATTAATTGAAACTTTTGACTATCACAGAGAGACAATTCATGACTCGCGCTTTGTTTGTCAGAAAGAAGTATCAATTTTGATAATTTAGCATAGAAAAGGAGAGACTGCTTTGCAACTCACTTTGACATGCTGCTTTGACTGAATTAGAATTAGAATTAGAATTAGATTTATTTCTTCCAAAAAGATATAACAATATCTAATTACATGGAATAAGTGGTATACACTATTTTGTTATCTCTATATACCTTGATTGATACTTTGTCAAATTTTTAACATTTATAACTTTTTAAACTGTGAATAATTTTGTAAAGAGTGCATTCATATTATCACTGGTAATTGACAAGAGAAGATATCATAGAAAAAAATATATTATATGTTGGGAACCTTACTTTAACCCTTATCGTCATGCGATGGTTTATCTAACCTTATTACCGCATGATGATCAGGGTTAATGGTTCAATGATAATCACCGTGGAAGCTGAAAGGTGCGAGAGAGAAAGAGCAGGCTTTTTTAACCGAGTTTTGGCGAAACTCACCAAAAATGTCGCAGAACTCAAAAAGATAAAATTTTTAGAAAATGACGTTTCCTAAAAAGCGCAAATTTTAGCCAGATTTCAAAGAAAAATAATTGAGTTTTGCTTTTTCAATGTACAACGTCCTTTTTGTAAGAAACCTAATGATTTTTTACTTCTGTTTTTAAGAAAAAAACGTCTAAAAATTACCAAAACTCAGAAAAATATTTAAGAAACTCAGAATTTTTTTCAGAAAATCATCTACGAAAATGCCAAAAGTCCAAAATATAATTTATTTTAGAAAATGGGCATTTTTTGAAATCGGGCAAAAAAAGCCTGGAGAGGTTCAAGAAAAATTAAATTTGTGTCACGAACATTTGTTTCAAACAAGAATAAAAAAGTAAGTGTCTGAAGGTGTGAAGAAGAGTAATTCAAACTTCAAAGACTCTTTTTTCGTTCTTGTGGTTTATATGTGCAACACTTTGGACATACCTTTCAATTCACTACAAAATTAAAGAAACACGCACCTTGTTACACTCATACATGCTCAAAACAAAGTCATTGTTCAATAGGGTGAAACATTACGGAATTTCAAAGGATTCAGTTGAAAATGATCCCGATTTTTGTAATGTCAAGTAAAATTTCAATTTTAGTGCATATTTTTAAAAAATGACCCAACCTGGAAAGATTATTTTCTAAAGTAAAAAAAATCCGATCTCTTACTTGTTACTTCATAATAAATAATCATTAAGGAGTCAAAAAATTGAGTTTTTGAGTGATATATGCAAGCAATCTTAGTACAGGGGTCTCACAATATAACGACACTCAATTTAACGACATCTCTTGATATAACAACAAATTTTCAGTTCAGAAATGTTTTTTTACTAAATGAACCTCTCAAATTAACGACAATCTCAAGGTTTAACGACATTTTGCATGCCTCCCAAATGTGTCGTGAAATCGAGAGACCCCTGTACTGATATAATTTGAATCCAGTGATATATTGTACTAACTTTAACCCCATTGAGTTGGACCTGTATTGTTGTATATTTTGAAAAATTTTGTCAGTTTTTGTACATTTTAAAGGGTTTTCAAATCTTTGAAAATGTACAAAAAATGACAATAAACCGGCAAAATATTCAAAAATATCCAACTACACAGGCCAATTGACTTCATTTTGAGCATTTGGGAATTACGACAAGTTGAGAGATACTTTCAGAACTGTCATTGGTGGATCAATACGTGCTCCTCAAATCTTGTAGCAAGCTCAAATCTTTTTCAAGTTTTAGAAAAATTGTTCCTCACGCAGTTTGCTTCATATTGCTGCAAAGAGTAATTTCTGTATTTTGCTCTGCTATACAAATGCAACAAGTTCATGCAATAATATTTCCTTTCCTGTTTTGAATTAAAATTTGTTATTCAAATCTATAGGCAATGAATAAACTCAAAAAATCTCAAATAAATTACGTTTACTACTCCGTCTACTTGAAATTGGCTGAACGCGAAAATCAAAATCACCCAACTTCATACACACTTTTCTCCAAGCTCAGTATTGGTTCTGAATAAAGCAAGGAAGGTTTTGGAAACTAGAGATTCACTAGTTTTGGACACACTCTTTACTTTTGCCATTATCATTTTCAAGTCTGATGTAACTCAGGATGAAAATAGGATAATTTTTTAGTTTTCCTGTTGATCCAATTTCAAGTGAACGGAGTAGTACAATAACAGGCTTTTTTCCAAAATTTTCGAGAAACTCAGCGAAATTTTTCGAAAAACTCAGCAAAAATTGAAAAACACAAAAATACGAAATTTTTAGATTTTAAAATTACCCAAAATCTTGACTTTTTGTGACAAAATTTGCATAAAATCGTGAAAAATGTCCAAGTTTTGGCAAATTTAGGTCAAATTTTCGAAAAACTCAGCTAAATTGTGAAAAATTCAGCCAAATTTTCGAAAAATTCAGCAAAATTTTCCGAAAACTCCGCTTCAAAAACGCGAAAACTCAAAAATACGAAATTTTTAGATATTAAACCAGTTTAAAAACTGTCAAAAAAGCCTGAATAATGACGGGGAAGATACTCTTACATCAACTTGCTTCAATTTTACAGCAGCTAATGAATAATAGGGCAAATGGTTCTATTTTCATGATATACTACAATGTCGTTCATAATGAATGATTTGGAACATAAGGGAGCAAAAATTAAAATTTTCATTTTTACAAAAAAAACCCAAATTTTACTCACGTCAATTTTAGACCTAGGGCAAGCCCTGAAACAAAGTTAGGGTCTTTATTGGCAATTTACTTTTTTCATATTATTTTTCCCATTAAGATACAATCAAAGAATTTGCAACAAGATTTTTGTTTACATTTTGAATGCATTTTAATAGGGAGAATAATATGAAAAAGTAAATTGCCAATATAGACCTAGACTTAGTTTCGGGGGCTAGCCCTAGGTCTAAAATGAAAGTGAGTAAATTTTGGTGATTTCATAAAGTCATATAGAACTAAAAATTTTGATTTTAGCTCCCTTGTATTCCATATCATTTATTATGAACGACATTGCATGTTTTTTCTTCTTTTTCATTGAAAGGACAAACAAATGCCCAAATATGTGTACGTGCATGTTTGAGTTGATTGATATGCTTCCTCCTTTACAAGGATTATGGTCAAATAAATCCATGTAAGATGTCTTGAAACAACCTACAGTATGTCCAGCAATAAAAGCAAATGACAGACTGAATTTGGATGAAAATTTAACATTTATCAGTGGACATACACAATACTCTCTAATGATCCTTTGAATTTGATATGCCTTCAAAGTACAAATATCTACTTTTTGTCCTAAAAATTGTTCTTTAACTTTACAACTGATGGTATCCAGTCAGAAAAAAAAACAAATTTAAAGTCTTGCCAATAAGGATCTACCTTTGGGAGAGGTACTGAGACTTTAACTTGAAAATTTCAGTGAAAAGAAGGAAAATGAGTGAATTTTGGGCCCACTTTGGAGTGAAAGTGTGAGGCAGAGAAGACTTTTAGAGACATTTCTACGAGGCAAAGCCTCGTTTGAGATTGACTGAGATTTTCCTCCTCCTCCTCATCTTCCTTCTCCTCCAAAGTTAGTAATTGTTTAATAACTCTGTCAATTTTAAAGATATTGACTTGAAATTTTGTATGTAGGTTCCTTACAATACTTAGAAAAAATTTTTACCCGCGACCCGCGGTACGCGGGGGCGGTCCGCCCCCTTGGGGTCAAAAATTCAAAAATTTTGAAAAATTTTCTTTTTGCTTAAATTCCCTAAAATTTCGTAGAAAAGTCATTTTTGATATGAAAAATATTACCCGCGACCATGCGGGTCCCGCTGGTCAACTTGGAGGGAGGGGGGGGGTCATTTCTAACATTTTTTGAAAAAAGTGCTTAAAATTTTTCGGTTTTTGGAAAAATCAACTTTTCATAATTTTTTTATCCGCGGCCCCCACCTGCCTACCTGCAGATCATTTGGGAAGGGGGGGAAATTTGAAAATTTTTGAAAATGCTTAAAATTGTCTAATTTTTGGAAAAATATACATTTTCATAAAAATTTCAAAATTTTTTGATTTGAGGCCCGCACCGACCCGCGGGCCGCCCCGGGATCAATTTTTAAAATTTTTGAAATTTGCTTAAAATAGTCTAATATTTGGAAAATTCAACTTTTTGAAATATTGAACAAATTTTGACCTAGTAGTTGTTCATATAATTATGTCCTATACTCTGTTCGTCTAACCTGGTCCTGATATTGGCAAACATCCAATTTTTTCAGAATTTAATTCTTAGAAAATCTTATTATTTCATTTACCCCTTCATCTCGTCCAGGACGCTGTTCGTCCTTGTTACCACTGTACAAAAACTCATTCCCTAGTTCAGTTTTAGTATAAAAAAATTCAATTCAAAATGTTAGAGTCCATGTTTTTGATTTTTCATGACACATGTCATTTATCCTTTTGTTAAAATAAGATCCAAACCAAAAATCCTTTCAAAAATGTTGCTAGAATATTTAAGTTATGAGGTTCTTAACAAACGTTTCTAATAACTCGAAAATTTTTAATTTTGATAACTTAACTTTTTTGTTTACGTTTTGAGAATATATGAAGAATTCCGACCAAGAATATTTAAATCGGTTAAGAACTTCCCCATTTGGTGTGCAAAAAAAGCAAGTCTAATCAAGTTGAATGATGACTTAATTTTATCAATCTAATTCTTGCAAAATTGACAGACATCATTGTTTTCATATCAGTGTCTAGACAAGTGAAAAAAAGAAGGCCTAAACTTTGGAACTTTTCCAGAAAAAAATAAAGTGTACTATCTTGTGCACCTGGATCCAATTGTTCTAAAAGTAGAAGAAGGAGAGAACCCAAAAGAAAGAAAGAAAGGCCTTAAGAGGAAAATTAATTGAAAGTCCAACAAGCACACAACTGCTTCTTCTTCTGCTGTCGTTGCTGCTGCTGCTGTTGTTGTTGCTGCTGTTGCTTTAGTCAAGGCAAAGGAAGGAAGGAGGGAAGAAGGCAAAAGGCATTCGATCAGCAAAAATTGGAAATTGGTGATAATAGGCCGTTTCAAACAATGCATTGCATTCTCAAGCCTCATAATATCTATTGCTTAGCAAATAAGATTTTGATATTCATAAGAGAGGTGTGTATAGGCTAAACAGGAGAGACTGCCACGTGCTGACTTCATCAAACAAGAACTGAAATGTTCAGAACCCTGCGCAGTGAGATGAGTGAGTTGTTGCTGTTGTTGCTGCTGTTATTGTTAATGAACATTGTTGTTGTTGTTGTGATGAAACAGCGGTCCATGCTTCTTATTCTGCTGCTGCTGCTGATGATGATGATGATAAGGACAATGTTGATGATGTTGATGATGTTTGGATGACCAGAAGACGTTCAGAAGATCAAAAGAAGCAGTAGAAGCTGTTATAGACCCAATGCTTTGTGAACAACAAGAACATGAAGAAAGTCTTTAATTGTAAGAAGCCATTTTTGACCCAATGCCTTGCGAAGAAGAAGAAGAAGAAGAAGAAGAAGAAGAAGAAGAAGAAGAAGAAGAAGAAGAAGAAGAAGAAGAAGAA
>JAOWAT010303174.1:0-15601 GCA_028571025.1 Longipedia americana
CTCAGTTTTGCGATTTTTTCTCAGTTTTTCCAAAAAATTCGCTCAGTTTTTGGAAAAATTTTGTCAAAAAAAGCCTGTAATTTCTGAATAAGAATCTTTTCAGGAAGTACTTTAAAGTTACACTTAAAGTTAAATGCAAAAGTTTACTAGAACTACAAGTTTTATGTAAAAAGTAAATTTAGAAAGCTCCGAAAGAAAGTATTCTAAAATTTTAGTCATGAAAATTTCAAGCAGAATCATTTTATCCAGATAATTGTTAAGAAAGAGCTCGCATTTATCCCAAATCAGATGTAATGCTGTGAAAAAAGGGGGTACAATGAAGGCATAAATAATAATTCCACAGCAAGCAAGCTGATATATCTTCATTGAACTGGTCAACAAAAGTTATTCATCATCATGCAAAAAAACAGATTGCAATCATTCTTTCCAAATGAAATTGGTGTGGATAAACTAAGATAAACGAGGCTTTAGATGGGACACAACCTTATTATTTAATACTGCATTGGAATTAATTATGATGCATTAATCAAAAATTGTTCTTTTTCCGACCCTACTACTTAAGGTAGACTTTTTCTCAATATCAAAGACTGTAATAGCGTTTTCAGGGACCAACTTTATAACTGTTTGGGTGTCTTTCTCCATCGAAATATTGTCAGCAATTTTTTATAAGAAGAGTTTCAAAAAATCACAATGACTACACTTGACCAAATGTATCATGCCTTTATTTTTAAATTGTTGTTGTTTCTCAGAGCAATTACTGGCGACAAAATGTAAAATCTCCAAAGACTTTTAGGAGTGTCAACAATGGAAATCTCTTGATTACACTCCTTAAAGTCTTTGAAGATTACACAAATGGTAGCTTTTTATACGAGATAATCACTCAAATAATTGATAAAATCAATATTTAACTAAAAATTAATCAAAGTGGTTCTTTGATCATAGCCAGTTTGAAAAGGACGAATTAGTGTTGTGGTCTCCCCTCTCGTACTATGCAAACAAAGTTTAATTTAATTGATCACTTAGTTTTCAAGTCTTGAACTGAAAGTACTCCTCAAAATGGGTGTTGGGTAGGGCTCAATGGAAATTGCCATTACATGTTGTTTTTGAACATTCTCAAAAGAATATAAATTACACTTAATTGCTGTCTTCAAACTCATTAGCTTGATTTAAGGAAAAACTAGTTGGCAAAATATTTGAAACCAATTGCGAAATTTAAATTTTTTGTAAGTCCAAGGCAATTTGGAGCGAGTATTTGAATGTCAATGGATGCTGAGTTGGACAAAAAAATCTATGAGATACTTTATTTCAGGCTTTTTTCTTGACAAAAATTTGGTCAAAACTGAGCGCAAAATTTTCACAAAACTGATAAAAAATCTTAAAACCAGGGAATAGAATTTTTTAGATTCCGCGAGTTTTGTCATTATTTCAATACGTGCGGTTTTTGGGCAATATCCTGAAATTTTTTACAATTTATTCCAAAAAATTGCGTAAAAACTCCAAATTTTAGGCACAATTTTGCCATAACTGAGAATTTTTCTAGAAACTGTTAAAACTGCGATTTTTTTTCAAAACAGCCTAAAAATTGTCAAAACCACAAAATACAAATTTTTTTTAATTTTTCTAATGGTCTAAAAAGCATCAATATTAAAGCATGTATTTTCAGACATGAATCTTCGATCCCTCACCAAAAAGGTAAGCACAGCCCGTAAAATTATCTCCAGTTTTCCTTTAAAGAAGAAAAATTTTGAATGTCACTATGTTGTTCTAAAATATTAAATCAATCATTCAGTTCTGAGTGAAATATAAAATTATTTTTTTCACACTTTCAATTTTTCTTGAGGTGTTTTGTAACAAAACCTCAGGTCGATTGCTCAACACCAATAGAGATCACACTTTGCTTTAGGTTCAATTTTTGGAATTCATTATTCAATTATAAGGAAACCACATTGGGTCTTCAATCTTAATTATCAAAAAATTGTGTTTAAAAAATAATATTGTTGAAAAGATTCTTATTCATTCTTATTAAATTTACTTAGATAAGATCAGAAAGATCGTGCGATAAAATTAAACAAGGATGTTACAATTTGTTTCAGCCCACATTTTAAATGCACTTAAAATACTAACAATCTTTATCATTTAAAAGAACCCTATCTTTAACAAGAAACTTCCTTCAAATTTCCTCTGAATTTGTAAAGTAGTTGCTCAAGAGATCTCCACGTTAAAAACAAAATGTTGGATGAAGTCCAGTTCGCACTGAAGTAGTAATGACAGGGTTGCTCTTTTTCTCCCTTTCTATTTTGCTAGAGAGTGCTCGAAACTGTCACCCACTAGAACTGTTACTTCTGAGTTGCTTTCAGAATAGGTTGTAACAAAGAGCAATTTTTTTGAAGCAATTCTTTTCTGGGTATAATAATTCATACATTAAATTTTAATTCTTAATCCATGGGGATTTCTTGCTCTTGGACTAAAAATGCTTCTTTTCTTGTGCAATTACTCTTAAATAAGTGCTTCCTGTTCTTAAAAAGGTTTATGCATGAACTCCCATAATAAGTTTTAAGATTTTTCTTTATAAGATCAAAATACCAGTGGGTGGTTTTATGAATCATTGTAAATTCCTTTTAAAGTAAATTGAATTTTATAGAGGCTAACCAAAAATATTTTAGAGGAATATGCTGATTGTACACCTCAGTGAATTTGAATGATAAGAAAAAAGCAAATTAAATAGACAAAAATTAAATTGTTTTCTTAAAAATTTTGCGACTCAGTACTGCAAAACAAGTCATTAATTTTGACCTGAGCATTGCTCAAATCATACATACAAATATGATAGATTCCTGGGTTAATAGTAAACCCTATGAAGGGTCATTTCATAAAAAAATTTGCAAAATTTAATTGAACAAATTTTGGAATGTGAAACGCCTCAAACAGGGAAAACGATTGCCAAGAAATCGCGAAAACAAATCGCAAAAAGGACAGCTAGATCCACAAAAATATTTGCAGGACAACCGGCTCCACAATTTGGTGTACCAAAGCAAACACAAAAAAACGCCAAAAATCTGCGTTTCTCTGCGTTTTTTTGGCATGGGGTCATATCATAAAAAAGTTTGCAAATTTAATTGCACAAATTTTGGCGTGCATCACACCTAAAACGGGTAAACGTTTGCCGAAAAATCGCGAAAACAAGTCGCAAAAGGGACAGCCGGCTCCACAAAAAATTTCACATTTTCATGTTTTTTTTCTCACATTACATCACCAAAATAGTGTATACTCATAAACTCGTATACAATGCAAATCAACCTTTTTGAAACTCTGCTCAAACATTAAACTTTGATTTTTACCAGCTACCCACACAACTGTCCTTAATAATACCGGAAAAATCTGTCTTGTCCTAAATTTAAAATGAACCAAAAAAATCATTTCACAATAGAAATGGATTGGGTTGGTTTAATTTTATCTTTACCTTAAATAGGTGCAGATGAACATGAACTATGACAAATTCAAAATCATAAAATGAATTGGGAAAAGTGACAAATAGGATTTATAAAAAACTATTTCTTCTATGCAATGAAATGTCAAAAAACATTACAAAGCTTCTCTAAAATCTCATTGATATTCTTGTCAAAATGCAAAATTTGAATCAGCATAAGAAAGAAATCCAAGAGCATTTCTTGAGCATGTTTAGTGTGTTTCTTTGAGTAGGAGCAAGAGGAATATATCATTCCTATGCCCCTGAAGAGGGCGGCAATGAAAATTTCCTGGACCGAGGGTGTCCAAATCTGCCCGAGGGCAAATTTGGGGGCCCGAGGTCCGGGAAATTTTAAATTGCCGCCTGATGAAGGGGCATAGGACTGGTATTCCTATTAAAAAACTTTGTACATGCTACATTTTCCTACATTTCTGCCCTCGCCCTACAGGCTCGGGCAGAAATGGGAAGGGTTTTTTCGGGCAGAAATATACTTTTCTCTTATTTTCATATTACAGAAATCCCACAATACTCCAATATTTTAGCAAAAAAGTGGCCAAATTCATAAATTCTGAGTCTCGATTCTTTCATATTCATGAGACGTCTTTACAATTTTGGTCCTAGAGCGCACGTACCTGACCCAATAGGTTCCTCCTTTCCTCTGCCAATCGACCTGCACATTCAAATCATGCAGCCCATCCCTATCCAGCTTCACCACTCTCCCCACATCTCCATCATGCACCTCCTCATAAGCCCTACAGCACCTCACTGTCATACCGGTCTGGATGTGCTCTCTCACGTAATAAGCATACTCATCGTTGCTCTGGAAATCATTCCGCTTCTTGAATATCTCCGGCGGAGGAATACAAATTCCGCCCCCTGCGCCTACCGCGCTCGCGCCTCCTAACGCGCCCTCGCTCGCTCCACTGGCGTCGATGTCTTCGAACGAATCGGAAATGGAATCGGAGTCCGAGAAGTATTCGTCTTCGATTATGATGGGTTCAGGGTCCAAATCCACCTGAAACAGTTAAATTATGATTATCATTAATAATATCTATGCAGGCCTTCTTTCACCGATTTGCGGTTTAATTAAATGAGGCGTCCCAGCGGATTTTCAATATAACTCACAAAAATGGGGCCTTTTCGGATATGCAAACGGGGCAATTTTGGGATGAATTACGCACAGCCTTGTTTTCTGGTATCCAAGGAAAGGAAAATATATAAATTTGAATTCTGAAGGGGGCTTAAGTTAAGAATTTTGTGTTTTAATGAAGAAATCATGAATAAATCAAGGAATAAGTGTCTAAATTTTGGAGTTTATTATTTTGAAAATTCACTGGGACGCCTCAAATAACGACAAATCTTGTATTTGTGAGTTTTTGCGTTTTTGAAGCCAAGTTTTTGAAAAATCCAACCTGTTTTTAACATACAAATTTCAAAATGATACGTACAAGCAAATGCGGAAGTAAGATTGAGACTCCATTTTAAGAATCAATGAATGAAATTTTATTCTCTTAGGTATAACTTCCACCCTTTTTTATAAAACTACATACCGACAATTTGAATGGAAACCTACACACTTCCACATTTTTGTACTTTGAATGGAAACCTACACACTTCCAAATGTTTGTACTTTGAGAAATATAAATTAAAAACCGGAATTTCCACAAGAAAATGACAAATGATTTGAATCGTATGTTGATTCCACTTAATTCTGAGTCAGATACGTTCATGCCTTTCTTAGACTAATTTTTTTCTTGAAAAGGGTGTGTCAATGTTAAAGATTACTTACAAAATTGAATTTTTTATTTAAAACTCAAGAGAATTCAGAGATTGAATGGTAAATTTAATAGTAATTGGCAGCTAAATTGGCTTAGCACCTCCCTGATCAATTTATGTTTAAACCTCCCAAAGTGACGAAAAATGAAATTGCATGAAATTACGTTGAAAATTATCTTAACTTTTGGGAAATCAAGTGTGCCATCACATGTTTTCCACGCGCGTGCATACCTTTCTTAACATTGGACCAGTTAAATAAGATAAAAATAAATTTGGTATCATTTTAACTACATAAGACATTTTAAAAAAATCATTTTCGGCAAATTTTCATAACTTCACGAAATTTGTTCCAATTTCAAAAATTTTGCTTCAAAATAGATTGGTTAAATTTTTGAGTACAATTTGCATAATAATGAGGACTGTAACCTTTTGATTATTCATTGTTCTTAGACTTTTTAGTTTACTTACATGTTTACTCTCATGCCTTAAACTTGAAGAAATCAAATTCTTAAAATTGACGATTAAAAAGTTAAAATCCTCATTATGACGATTGTACTCACATTTGTCAAAATTGAATCTGGTTTAAAGGCAGACTGACCCAAAAAATGAAAGTAGGCAATTTTGATTAGAAATATATTTTGACCATTTTGGTAACATTTTAAAGGCAGACTGAAGTGAAATTTTTTATGGTCTAATTTTGCGTGAAAAGATGTCAAATGACCTTTCATAATATTTGAATACTTTTTTGATAATTTCTCTTCAAAAAAATTACCAAAATTTAGATTGAAAAACAATGGTGAGTGGCAACTCACTTTAATTTTTTGTTTTGAATTAGAAGAAGGACTTGAGTTTCCCGGAAAATTTGAATTTCTATGTGTAACAACACTTCCTCTTTCAAATGCATAAATTTAGATTTATATGCCACTCACCATTATTTTTGAAATGGAAATTCAGTTATTTTTGTTAAAAAATCAATGTTATACAAGACAAGACGTTTTTCAGAAGACATTTTACAGCTATTTACGCAAAATTAGATCATAAAAATTTCATTTCAGTCTGCCTTTAAATTTTGATTATGCCCTCAAAAGTTAAAATAATTCAATAAATTCAAGTCAATAATATTTAATGGGTGCGCATCAATCAGAATTCATCCAATGAAGCAGAGGAAGTGAAAAATTGTCGCAATATATTTCTAAATAAATTTGCGGACTTTAAATTTTGGGTCAGTGTGTCTTTAACCCATAGGACGCCAAAAGATTTCGGACTTCGAATGATTTATTGCACTCAGGAAGTTATCATGGGTCAATTGGCAACATTTTTAAGTGTAAAAGTTAAGAAAATATTGAAAAACCTTGAAAAAATTATTTTTTCACATATTTGGTTATTCTTTTTTTGCGAACAAAACGATGTCACACATTTTCCCAGATTTTGCAAGTGGGCGTCGATTATTAGACGTTCGCGTCCTCTGGGTTAAATTAGGTACGCAAGTTTTTACCTGATCCTGATGTTCGAGCAACCAGCCCACAATACTCTCTGGACTGGGCGTCATATCCCCGATACCGCCTAGAGCCTTGACCGCGTGTTCTACGGCCTTCCTGTTGAATCCCATTTCCATCAGCTGTTGAACGGTGGAATTGGGAGGCGGAGATGGAGGTCGACCTCGCGGAGGACGGCTGCGACGGGAGAGACGGATGTCCTTCGAGGTCACGCTTTTGGAGTGGCCGCCTGAGGCACCGACCAAGGGAGGAAGAACGAGGCCTGAACCTAGAGGGGAGATTATCAGATCATTAAGTTTCAGGAAAATTCGTTAAGTTTTGAAGAAGTTAGGATTTTAGTTTCATTGTAGTAACTTTTGGCGCCAAATATGGCAAAAATTTTGAAAAAAATTCTGAAAGTTCAAAAAATTACTCAAAATGTCAAGTTTTGATAGTTAGAAGGATTCTGTTTCATTGTAGTAATTTTTGGCGCCAAAAATGGCAAAAATTTTTAAAAAATCCAATAATTCAAAATATTACTCAAAATGTCAAATAGCATCATTGGTGAAACTTTTGTGAAGATTTGTTAAGTTTTGAAGAAGTTAGAAGGATTTTAGTTTCATAGTAGTAACTTTTGGCGCTAAAAATGGCCAAAATTTTTAAGCAATATCTGCAAATTCAAAAATGTCGAAAGGCATAATAGGTGAGAGTTTCAGGAAGATTCGTTAAGTTTTGAAGAAGTTAGAGTGTGGGTAAATTTGTTCTTCTACTTCTATCGAAGTAAAGCATACAAATGGTCTTGAGTAATTTCGTAGTTCTCCTTACCTGCCCCTGATGCAGCCTCTGCTCCTCCCAGAAAAACACTTGGCAACCCCATCGGTGCATGAGTGCTATTACTCAAATTATTCTCGGGCTGACTCTCTGCCCCGTTCTGCGGCCCATGGGCATCATCCGGTCCACCGACAGGCGATCCCAAATTGGCCCTCTTCGCTGCGGCGGCAGAAGCCAAGTACTGACAGGCTGCCAGAGCGGCCGACTCCAGTTCATTAGTCTGAAAGGAGAAGTATGAAATTAGCACTACAATTAGGTTGTTCCAAAATATTTTATTATGTGATTCCGGGTTAATCTAACAGAGTTTTATCTCCTGAGTCCAAAATACCTCTGTTTTGAAAACATTTTCAATTCTGGTCATCCTACCAGCATCTAAAGTTTCAAGCAATTTGTGTAATTTTTCAACTTAACCAGAGGATGTATTCTAAAATCTTTGTTAAATCTGAAATATTTTCATAGTTTTTAGTTGCAAATAATAATCTTACTTCATACTGACAAACTTGCGAATATTTTCTTGTACTTTAGAATAAAAATTTCCTAAATTTTCAGTAGAATTTAGAATTCTTCCTCTAGTAAAGTTATAAAATTGCAAAAATGACTCGAAACTTTAGATGCTAGTAGGATGGTCAAAAATGATTTTTTTTCAAAAGGATACTTTTGGAATCAGGAGGTAAAACTCTGCTAGATTAACCCCGAATCGAATGATTTTAAGATTTCTTGGAACACCCTAGACTACTACAATCAAAATTCGAGCATTCGAAATATACTTTCTAGACCCCAGGTTCTATCACTCTGCAGTCAAACACATTTTATATTGTTGCAAATAGTAAGTAATGTTATGTAGGGTAGTGATTCATTTTCATTTTGCAAACAATGAACATGTTAGAGCGCAATTTGATCTTTTTTCTTGAAAAACCATTTCATTTTAATTCATACCCTTACCTGGAAAGTGGGCTTGACTGGCGAAGGTTGTGTGGCTTTGGCCAGCAGGCGTTGTATGAGGGCAATGGCGGGTTTCATGTGAAGTTCAGTCTCATCCTCCGTTGAACCCAAGGTCTCCATTGATGTGGAACCGTAGGCAATCTGAAATAGGAAGATGAAATCAAGTAAACACGAAAGATTCGAAAAAAACCCAATTCCTTTTCATTTTGCCAAAAGATCGCCCAATAGAAAATAAGCGCGGAATCCACGCAATGCTGCTGCCGTTAGTGTGTTTTAATGTGAGCAGATTAAATTATTTGAGTTCAGATCACTGAAAGCATAACTGTCAAATAAATACATTTTAGAACGCAGGCGGCTACGCCGCCTAAGTATATGTAGTACTCTCTTCAACATGCCTTCTGTTCTGGCAATTATCTCTTTGATGTTATGTGATGTTGCATGCCACTCAATTCCAGAAAAGAAGTACACATCTTTTGCTTTGTTTCATCTTCCGATGTCCATGTGATCCAGTCGCTACCACTAAAATTCAGAAATGGCAGAAGAACAACAACACCAACAACAACACAAACAACAACAACCACAACAACCAGAAACACTGTTCCTTAGCTGCCCCAAAAGATCTCCGATCTTTGGCAGCATCAAAAATTATGCAAAGAGCATACATTTTCCTTTAACACATACATTACCCACGTTCATAAAAGTAGTTTTTGTAACATGTTTTAAAACTTATTAATATCATAAATACAATCTAGAAAGAAAAAAGCTGACAACAGTGCAAGGCAGTGCAAGAAAAAACGTGCAACTTTCAAACACTACTTTACACATTTCAACCTAGACAAATTACACGTTTTATGATAGGAAAAAGTAAAATGAGCTTACATTTTTGGATATGCACGTACGATTATTTTGAACAGTGTACTGGGTTGGGTAGTAAGAGTGTCCAGCGGTTTTGGGTTGAGTGGCAAGGGTGGCAAGGGTGTCAAGTGTTATTGAGTCAGGTGGAAAGGGTGTCAGTTGATATTGTGTCAGGCGGCAAGGGTTTGTGAGTCTGGTAACATGGGAGTTATTAGATATGGGATCAGGTGGCAAGGGTAGTAAGTCAGGTGAAAATCTGAGACTGTCTCAGAACTTCATGTATGTTGCAACATGCCTCCTCTCATGCATGCAGGGTTCTGGAATCCAGTCTTGTATAAATTAATCCTTACCCTAATTAACAGAGCTTTTACCATAGAATGATGGAGTTTGTATAAACACAATTTTAGGTAATTTTACTCTTCTTATAACTCCAAAACAAAGATTCAATATAAAAAAAATCCTTTTGATACGCAAATACTTGTATCAAAATAAACCCAAAAATTTAAAAAAGAAACTTGGAAAGCATGCTGAAAAGGGCCAAAAAGCTTGTTCAATTTGAGAGAAAATTAGCAAAATCATGGGGTTTTGGCAATTTTGTTAAATTTTTCAAAAATTCGGTTTTTGGACACATTTCGGATGCTTTTCATGGAATTTTTCAATATGTCCAAGTTCGTTTGGGAGTATTTATTGACATACTAAAAGATCATTATGTATTGAAACGGTTTTTAGACATACCCAATTCTACAAACTCCTACAGTATATGGTAAAAGCTCTGTTAAAGGGACACTTACTTCTAACTTTCTTTCAGATCTTATGCCTGTAATTCGGACCTTTCCAAACAGCACAGTTGTAACAATCTTCCAATAGAATATGTCAATCAATGTTTTAAACATTGCGACAATTGTGATATACTTGACCTTTCCAGATGTACGGAAAGTAATTGGAGCAGCTCCAGTGATTTGGAGCTTTGTCTCCAAACGTGGTGTCAAAAGCCCAATTCGCCCAGTCCGCCCAGTTTGGCAAAGTCGCCCAATTCGCCAGATGTTTATGATGTCGTTGGAAACCTTTTTCATGTCATCGGAGACTTGATCAATACATTATCAGACCAAGTTTTTATAAAAATTTATTGAGTTTTTCTAAAATTTTGGCATAAACTTTAAGAAATTTGAGCATTTTTTACAATTTTTTGCAGATTTTGGCACAGAAAGCCAAAATTGTGGGTAATTTTTTGATATAAAAAATTCGCATTTTTGAGTTTTTAAATTTTATCCGAGTTTTTCAAGAAGATTTGTTGAATTTGGAAATTGTTTGTCAAAAAAGTGGTACATGTCTGTCCATTCTTATCTTAGTTTTAATTCTTACTGATGGGATCAACGCTGCTCCTACTGTAATTATCCAAACTGTGTGAAAATGTGTTTAGCCACTCGCTGCCGAAAAAAGAACATTTTTTGGCAAATTTATCACACTAATGTTTGATAATAAAAAGAAAATCTTATATTCAATGTGAACAATACTATTCGTTTTATGAAGCCATGTTGGGTCAAAAAGCTGTCTTAATTTCAAATATTAATGCAATGAGATATTGATTTTTGGACAGAAAAAAGTGGCACACACATTGTTATCTTAGATGGAATCTGGAAGCACTTTCAACCATCTATGGTTGAACAAATGTGTCCAAAAAAGAAAGTTAACTAAGTGACAAAAGAGTAACTTTTTCACTTCAATATTAAGTTTTGCTTCTAAACTTTTGGTTATTACATATTTTCAGGCTTCATATCCTCAAAATCTGTATAAAATTTATAGAAATTTTTTGGGCAAAAATTCAGCCAAAGTTGCAATTAAAAAATCAGCAATGCTCAGTATTATTTTGCAATTGTTGTGAAGGTAAAATGCAAATTGTGACACTTTGGCCAAGTTCTGGCTTTTTGCTGAAACATGTCATTAGAAAATTTCCCTGTACTAAAGCAGCAATGACCAATTCACAATACCCTCTAATGGTCCTTCAAATTTGATTTCTCTCCAAAATACATATTTGTATTTTTTGCCTTAAATATCATTCTTTAACAGTGGCATTGGTGGCATATAGTTTGAAAGAACAAGTTAAAATCCTTGTTAATAAGAATCTATCTTTAGGAAAGGTTCTGAGAATTTAATTTGAAAATTTCCATAAAAAAAAGCGGAAAAACTGAATTTTGGGCTAACTTTGGAGAGCAATTGTGGGCCAGTGAAGACTTCTTTGGAATTCTTTTGGACAATTTTTATCAGCAGAACTTATATGAAGACTAAAAATTCAAATTTGGTCAACACACATGCTTTGCTTTGGCCACAGTAAGCCCTTGACCATTATGGGGACCCAAATTAGGGAAAAGTTTACAAATCAAAAATGTACCCCTGGCAATTTTGGACAACCACCATAGGGGTTTAGGAACACCAAAAATTTTTGCCTGGGGGCACCCCTAACCCTCCTACTCTTTCAAATTAATTCTGCGTATGTAGTAAAAGTTGAAAATTTGACTAATAAATCTTAAAAATGACATAAATATTAGTTAAAGATAATGAAAAAATATTAAACTCTTACTTTTACCCTTTTATTCTAAGACGCGTCAATTTTGCGCTAGAGGGTGCGGCCCCCCAGAGGAGCCCTATTAAGTAATTTACTACAATAAAAAAGCGGGTGTCAGTTTTATAAATAAAATGTTAGAATAACCCAATTTTTTCTCTTGGACATCAAATTAGAGGTAAAATGATTAGGAAAATTGCCCAAAAAACAAATTGATGCCCCCTCTAAGACCTGGGCGAGGCCTCCTGAATACTACTATTATATAGAGAATTCGGTATTTTCTGAGGGCATCCCACGGGCCTTAGAAAGGTTTAAAATTATTTTTTTTCTCCTTGCCATCAAAGTAAAAGTAAAATGAGCTGGAAAAACACAAAGAATCATATTAATACCTCCTCCAAGACCTTGGGATGGCCTACCAAAGATGAGTATTTTTTATCAATATGAGTAAACCAAAACTGAAAAGATGATGGGTCAAATACATATAGAAATCGGAATCTTTGGGAGGCCTCCTCCAGGTCTTAGAGGGGGTATTAAAATTATTTTATGTATTTTTCCATTTCATTTTATTTCTACTTTGATATTCAGGAGAAATAACAATAGCTTTAAACCTTTCTAAAGCCTGTGGGAGGCCCTCTAAAAATACCGAATTCTCTATATAATGGTAATTTTCAGGAGGCCTCCCCCAGGTCCTGAAGAGGGCATCAATTTGTTTCTTTGCAATTTTCCCAGTCAATTTTTACCACTAATTTGATGTCCTAGAGAAAAATTTGGGTTATTCTAACATTTTATTTTGTAAAACTGATGCCCACTTTTTCATTGCAGTAAATTACTTAATAGGGCTCCTCTGGGGGCGCACCTTCTAGGGCAAAATTGACGCGTCCTAGAAAAAAGTGTAAAAGTAAAAGTTTAATATTTTTTCATTATCTTTAACTAATATTAATGTCATTTTAAAGATTTATTAATCAAATTTTCAACTTTTAGTACATACGCAAAATTAAATTGAAAGATCAGGAGGGGTAGGGGGCGCCCCGGGGCAAACATTTTTGGTGTTCCTAAACCCCTATTGTAGTGGTCCAAATTTGCTAGGGGTACCATTTTGATTTGTGAACTTTTCATGAATTTAGGTCCCCCTATTGACCATGTGACACTTTTAGAAAGGTGCATAAAAAAACTTTCTGTGAAATTTTCTGTTTTTATGAAACTTTTTGAAAATTTGAAAATAGAAATGGAGAGCGGAAGTAAAATTGATGAAATAAAACCTACATGTCATTAATAAAATATGAAGGCAAAGCCCCCTTTTTGGGGGCCTTTTCATGTGACACTCCCATATAGTTCAATTGGGCGTTTATCACAGTTGTGATACTGTCTAGTGATTCCTCTGCTGCAAAAAAGTTGTGAGCACTTTTGATGGAATAAGATCACTTTTCTATTTTTTCGCTTTTCCTAATAATAACATTTAGTAAAATTGGATATCCGTCTTACCTGAATGGCAATAAAGTAGCTGATGTGATGTATGCCCAAATATCTAGCCAATCCAAAGAGGAATGTAAATATTCCAGACATCAACATACCAAAGGAGAGGAAATATCGGAGATTCACTCTTTCAGCAATTATTCCACTATAAAGAAAAAGAATTGATGGTAAAATCCCCTTTCAATTTTTTTAGCAGCCTTCGGCTGCTCAGAGACTTACTCTTGTTTTTTTTTGTTTTTTTGTTTTTTCACCCATTTAGGATTTCATTGACCTAATTTCCTTTCCATTGAAGCTAGAACTCCCAAATTTTTACCAATGATGACTTTTGACATTTTCAGTAATTTTTTGAATTTTCAGAAATTTTTGTCAACATTTTGTGCGCCAAAACTTATTACAATGAAACTAAAATCCTTCTAACTTCCTCAAATCTTAACGAATCTTCCTGAAATTTTCCCCAATGATACTTTTTGACGTTTTGACATTTAGAGTAAAGTTTTGAATTTTCAGAACTTTTTCAAAATTTTGGCCATTTTTGGCACCAAAAGTTACTACACTGAAACTAAAATCCTTCTAACTTCTTCAAAATTTAACGAATCTTCCTGAAAATTTCATCAATGTTGCTTTTTGTCATTTTGAGTAAATTTTTGATTTTTCAGAAATTTTTTTCTAAATTTTGGCCATTTTTGGCGCCAAAAATTACTACAATGGAACTAAAATCCTTCTGACTTCTTCAAAACTTAACAAATCTTCCTGAAATTTTCACCAATGATGGGTTTTGACATTTTGAGTATATTTTTGAATTTTCAGAATTTTTTTTTTAAATTTTGGCCATTTTTGGCGCCAAAAGTTACTACAATGAAACTAAAATTCTTCTTATTTCTTCAAAACTTAAGAAATCTTCCTGAAATTTTCACCAATGCAGGCTTTTTTCCTGCGTTTTAGACATATCAAATGCGTAAATATTTCATATTTTTGAGTTTTTGCATTCTTGATGCTGAGTTTTTCAAAAATTTTGCTGAGTTTCTGGATAAATTTGCTTAGTTTTTGGAAATTTTGCTGAGTTTTTGGATAATTCAACCAAAATTTGGTGTTTTTGTTCAATATTTGTTAATTTTACTACAAAAACCCCAAAAACTTCAATTTACAAAAATTTTGCCGCCTAAAAATTTCTTATTTTTGAGTTTCTGCATTTTCCGTGAGTTTTTTGAAAATTTCGGCTGTGAGTTTTTTGACGATTTTGGGAAAAAAAGTCTGCAATGATACGTTTCAACATTTTGAGTAAATTTTTGAATTTTCAGAATTTGTTTGGTTTCAAATTTTGGCCATTTTTGGTGCCAAAAGTTACTACAGTGAAACTAAGATCCTTCTAACTTCTTCAAAACTGAACAAATCTTCCTATAAACTTTCACTTATGATGTCTTTTTACATTTTGAGTAATTTTTTGAATTTTTAGAATTTTTTTCAAAATTTTGGCCATATTTGGCTCCAAAAGTTACTTCAAAACTTAACGAAACTTTCTTCCTTTCTTTTTACATTTTGAATAAATTTTTGAATTTTTAGAACTTGTTTCAAATTTTTGGTCATTTTTGGCTAGAAAAGTTACTACAATTAAAGTAATATCCTTCTAACTTCTTTAAAACTTAACGAATCTTCCTGAAACTTTCACCATTGTTGCTTTTTGTCATTTTGAGTAAGTATTTGATTTTTCAGATTTTTTTTCTAAATTTTGGCCATTTTTGGTGCTAAAAGTCACTATATTCAAACTAAAATCCTTCTAACTTTTTAAAAACTTAACAAATCTTCCTGAAATTTTCACCAATGATGCGTTTTGACAGTTTGAGTAAGTTTTTGAATTTTCAGATTTTTTTTTAATTTTGGCCAATTTTGTTGCCAAAGTTGTCGAATTTGCAGATAGAAAATTTCTGACGCATTGTGTGTCACACTGTGTCTACTTTTGTCTTTTTTGTCAAATTTTATGGCATTTGTCTAAAATCTTTGGCTGCTTCAGGACGTAATCGTCCTTGTTTTTCATACACAAGCTTTATTAATTTTAGCACATTGCAAATGTTTCACATAATACAGTCACTCTACACTTTTGGGAGGCACACAAAGTGCTGTTAAAAGGTGAAAGTGTCGTTAAAAGGTGAATAATGTTATGATTTGGGAAACACAAAAATGTCGTTAAATAGTGAAATGTCGTTAAAAGGTGTGTCGTTAAAAGGT
>JAOWAT010303285.1:0-42923 GCA_028571025.1 Longipedia americana
ACAAAAAATACTATGTTTTTATCAAAGGAGCTCCTTAGAAAATTCACGAAAACTCAACTATAAAGATCAAAGATTTTTAATCAAAACTCGCTGACCTGTCTTTTGGTGGCTATCGCACGATCGCATGTGGATTCAAAGAAGTGGCAACAAAGTAGATGTAAAGATTTAGAGACTGTTCAAGGCTGGAATACGAAACCAATATCACTATCCTGGGACTGATTGCCTTCTAAAATAAGCTTAAAGCGTAAGTCAAACCAATGATGCAAAGCTTACTAATCTCGGAAATAAACTCAAAAATAATCACAGGCGACAACATATATATTGCGATATAAACAGCGGTAAGAGCCGGAATCCTCGAGGCAAACTAACAAGTTATAATGTTTGAGGGGAAAAAACAACCGAACCAGTCTAACAGCCAAACCAGAGTCTTCAATGGAACAGCAATTTGGCGAGAAGGATCAAATATCTGCCGGAAATAAGTCAATCTTTCCGAGAGTGATGCCTATCTCAAAGAAAACAGGTCAATCGCAATCGATAATGACTTTTTTAACTTATAACCCTCTCCTCCCTTGCCCTCCTCGATCAAACTTTATGCAAGAATCAGTCCAGAGAATAAGGCAAACATTGTTAGAAAACTAAAGTAGCAGTACATCGCAGAGTTTGACAATCGGCCTGCATGGGATAGAGTGTTCGGTCCCAGTAAAAGTAACGTAGGAATGGTTGGGGACGGAGCTAACGATCTAATAGCCATCAGATAGGCGGACGTTGGCATCGGAATGAGCGAATGTGATGCGAGCTATGCAGCTAGTTTTACCATTCAAAGTTTAAATGATGTAGCAGCTATCATTAGAGAAAGCAAATGCACAGAAATGAATCTCGTCGAAACATTCTTTTTTTACCTCACAACTTCTCTCCTTCGAATCCCCCCGTAATATTTATTAATGGTCGACCATGCTTACTACTCGAACGGACAAATAATTTACTACAACTTTGCACAAACCATAACCATCGCAATTCTGATAACCTTAAGCTTTCCCTCTGATAACGACACCAAATACTCTCCATCCACAAACTTCTTCAATCTAATTAATCACCTAAAATTCTGGGGAAATACATTAATCCCCGCTGCTGCCCTTATAGTGGTGTTCTTCTACTTTGAGACAACAGACGAGTATACGCCGAATCCAAATCCGTAAGTAACTTTAGATGGTGGGTATCCATTTATCGCTCACTCCGTAACTATAATGTGGCTCGCCAACATGTTTCCATTCATTTTAAATGCCTTTTTTCTGTATGTAAGCGATCCCTGGAAAGAAAGAATTTGGGGCAACAAATTACTGTTCCTACTAATCGTAGCAAATATAATTGTTCTGATTGTGTTCTTTTTCACGACCCAACAAATTGGCGACTACTTTGACCTTGTACTTATTTCAGCCAAACAAGCTGGTATTGTGGTTGGTATAATGATTGGATTTTCAGTCCTACAACTCATATATAACTTTTTTATACTATGTCCCGGTTGGGACAAAATAGAAAAAATAAAAAGTTAGTGATTTTCATTGATTCTCCAGACATTTTTAGGCTACTCTGCTGAGTTAAACAATTTTTCAAGTTGGAAAAAATATGGATTTACAACGCAAAACTTTTTGATATAATAGATTTATGACCGATCAAATGATTATCTATATCTATAATAAATTTAAGTAGTGTAATGTTCCAGGAAATTGACCCAAAAATAATAAACACAACACCATAGTAGCTGGTAAGAAAGGTTGATAATCCTTAAATATTCAAAAACCTGAAAAAACATTCCAAAAACCGCCAACTCATCGAGTCAAGACTAACTTACAAGTACGGTTTCTCCCAACCTTTAGTCGATAATCCCGAAATATCAAACAATTCATTAAAGAAATCAACTAGTTCAACAAAAAAACCAGATAAGAGCATCAAAAGAGGCTTAAAACACAGTCGAACAGTCAAAAATACAAAAAAATATATGAGGAAAACGGACATCTCGAACTATAATACCGCTTCTCTTCCAAAAATTAAAGAGTAAATACCGAACCGAACGAAAGATACAACTCGCCGTAATAGAAGGCACTAAAAACAATGACAAGGCACTCCTAGAGAAGATCAACAACCATGGACCGGAGGATGGTGTTCCCCAAACTAGACTGCAAGGGCAATTCGATCGCAATCTCCTAATAAATACCAAAACCATAACCAATCGACCTTCAGAAACTATGGGTCCCGTTCTCCAAAGCTAAAGTAGGGCCAATAAGCAAAAGATCAATTACCATTAGTCCAAGTCAGAAAGTCCCAGTAAGGTCCGATAACTCAAAAGTAATGGATATAAGCATTGAAAAAATGTAAAAAATCATAAAATACTTTCACAATGTGCTGTACGGAGGCTACATCGAAAGTCGTCTCCCCGATCCTGGCAGAGTCAATGCTTTGCTCAAGACAAGATATAAACTACTCCCTCTTCCTTAACCATAAATTCAAGATTTTAGTCTGCCGTATTGCGTATTTTCAAATCTTAAGGTTGTTCAGCAGTCTGTTAGGCAGATCACAAACATGAGCGTCTAAAAAACACACAAAATTGCCTTCCAAATTTACGACAGGAACAGAAACGGAATCATCGACTAAAAAGATATTATTCACCTCATATAACTAACCTAGTAGCTGCCGCAACTTGAGGAGGACGTCTAAATGCTCATCAGAAACTACGTTTTCCGATAAAAATCCCAAAATTTACTTTCTAACTTCTTTTTAAAAAGCTAGATTTTCGGAAGCGACGGCGTAATGTCGCACGAAGATCCACTCTCCCCAATTACGAAAGCCCAAAGGTCATCTGGTTCTGAGAATGACACTCAGTCAAAACAGAAAGACTAAAGTTATGGTTGCACCTCATTTAAAAAAGATCGGATGTTTTCCTTTTTGTAATCAAAATAACAGTTCTACAAAGCACGGAGAAGAGTCAGTCAGCAAAGCTGCCAAATTATTATTACTTGGTCGCAGTTCAAAACTATATTCGGAGGGAAAAGGCCTGCTATCTTCTACGATATCATCAAGTTTCTGTTTAACTGCGAAACAGATCAATTGAAATTTCCCGCAAAGAGATCTGCGAAAAATACCAGTCGGTAGAAAACCACCAGTCAAAAAATAGTTGAAATGCTCAATCTGATGAAAAACTAAAGCAAATCGACTATTTAAGTCATTCACTGCTGACAACATGCATTTATATGGAAGCATTTTTTATTCATTCAACGGAAGTTAAAATAGCAACTATTCAGATATGAGTTTGGTTTCAATTCCAAAAACTGCCAAAGTACCCTCCCAGACCGCTCTTCCCGTTGCTCCCTTATGGTTCCTTTTAGTACTTTTTCTTGAGTTAGGATATCACGTCAAGATATTTCTAAACATTAAAAGACAAACATACTTATTTTTAGTTTCTTTCGACTAGTAAACTATCTTTGAGTTGCCGAATTTAGGCCAGCAACACCTAATTTTTCTCATCTTTCTTCTTAAGCTCGGTCTAAAAACCCCTGCATTTGCTTTTGCACCCTCCCAAGTCTTTTTCCAAACCCTCCCTCTACTTTCGCTATTTTCTAACTGCATCCTTCATAATCTACAGTTTCTTTTTCAGCAGCTTGATCTCATCTTTGGAGTCTAAACGTAGATCAACCAAAACATACTGATTTGAGCTACAAATTATGGAGACATCAGAGAATCTTCCGTTATTATTTATATACGCACGTACACCTTTACTAGTTAATTTTTAATGAATTCTCAAATTACAATGAAAAAATAGGAGCTAGCAAAACCAAAATGAATCTCTCACTTGTTTACAAATTTCAAGAGTCTCTGGTCCCTAAAAGATACTATTCAATTTCTTTTTCTTTTATACAACATTATTCTGGCAACTTCCTCCGTATAAAGGGAAGAATCTTTTCGCAACTGACTTCGTCTTTCCAGTTCATTATTTTTCGAGGGGCTTGCGTTTGCTGTTATTACTATGCCTGTCCCTCGACAATGTACAAACCCTCCAAAGGCTTGCTTTTTACAACAGATGCCTCGGCAATATATATCACAAACTATTAACCCTCCTTAATTATAAATCTGTTTATCCTTGAAAGTGCAAACCACAATTCCTCTACATTTCTGTCAATGTTTTTCATATCGCCATCGGGAAATGCCAAAAAAAAATAATTTCTGTGCTATTTTTACGCGTACCCCTATTATTTTGTCTATATCAAAACGCTTTACTCTTCAATTAGCAATTGGGATTCCAGGATTGTTTGAACTCTTTACAACCACTTATTTTAAATCAACTTTAGTTGCTTTCTTATAAATTGCTAAACGTTCCGAATCGAAAACTCCTTCTTTTGCATGGGAATATTCTTTTTTGAAGGGTTGAAATAAGCAAATAAAGGCACCTCATCGCTTTACTTGAAGCCCAGAAGTATTTTTTTATGCGAGTTGATCCCAGCCTCCATCCAGAAGATAACTATGCGGGGGCTCCACTCGTCTAAAAGAAGCGAAAGTTTGTTTACCCAATTCTGTGACGTTTCCCTAGTAAACAAGCTGTCAACAACAGCCACGAATACTTGTACCTATTTTTCATGATTCTACCCAGTTTTTTAAAGCAAAAGACTATACATTTCTTATGAAAACTAGTTAACCGTTTGAAGCAGAGAGTGAAATAGCAAGTTTTCGAGTTGCTTATCGTTTTCTAGTTAATAACTAGTTATTTCTGCTTTCTGATTGTTACGCTGGGTGATAAAGAACTTTCCTGCTATGGCATTGGTGGGATCAGATATGGATAATGATTTTTCCTCAGCTAGCTCATCAAAAAGGCGATCCTAAAGAAAAAGAAAGTAAACATTTGTGTATAAGTCATTGAGTAGGCAGTCAACAATGAGTTTTTCGAACAGAGCCTGAGATATCCCGTTTCTCTTCAAAACGACGCTAAATAAATTCTACCCACTTATCTTCCGCATATCGGCTATTCTCCCGTAGGAGAGCTAATTCCCTCGAAAAACCTAGTAGTAGTACTCTAGTTTCAAAGACATGGTTTCCAAACTGGCCAAAGTCACGACATCTCTCATTCTATAGTAAACCCTGTCTCCATGAAAGTTAAACACAAACCCGACGCAAGGAAACCTCTTTACATTGAACTTTTATTCCAAATATCCGTTCTCGCTTATCTCAGCCCAAAACAGGTTCCACTTGGGATTAGCCATGCTCTATATTTGTTCCTTCATGCCCATGACTGTTCTGTAATTCGGATGTCTCCTCACCACAAAAAGTACCAAAGATACCTCTCCTCTATCAAGATTCTAAAGTCTCCCATCGCTAATTTCAGTAAATCTCGAACTCAGTCCAAAGCATATTTGAGTCAGAAAAACGATAGAATACCATCTCATCTCACAAAAAGGATCAAATATTATTGACAACATTCATTTGATTGGTTTAACAAGTACATAATTTCATAATTTTTGACAATGAATATAGATCATAACTTCTGCATTCCAGATCCCTTTAACTCGATAGACGATGGCTTAAAAGATGGTGGTGGTTCACTTCCAGGTACAGGTCTGCTTTTTGGCACTTATTTTTTGTCCTCAGCCTCAGGCAATTTGTGAACATAGTTTATAAAAGTCTCATCATTAAACATATCTTCATCATTATTAAAAGAAACATTAGATACCCTGTACAACCCCCCAACAATCGCTCCAGTTATCGCTCCTATTCCAAGTGCAATTGCCATCCCAGCCAATTGAATTCCACCTTGTCCGTTACTACTCCTATCAGGCAGCAAAACACTTCTCCCCATGAATGGTGCTTGCGTGTCGATCGCGGCTACGATGGACGAAAAAATCGAGCCAATCAGTCCAGGAACCAAAAACGAGAAAAGAACCCCCTGAGAATCAATCACACCATTATCATTAATACGCTTCTTAGCAAGCGAATTAAACAACGTGGTTGCAATACCCGCAATCAATCCGACTAAAAGCGGCGGGAATGTGTTGCTATTTAGATCCGAAGATGCTCCAAAAGCCACTGCTCCCTAAACTAAGTTGCAAAAATTACCGACATCGACGAAAACACGATATCATGAACCGAAATCTTTTTATGAACTGCCATTGACACGCAAAACGCAGCCAGGGTACTTGCTGTCAAAGCCACAAATACGTTGATTGGACCAATGTGTGCATAGCTCGACTGAGCTGTTGATATCGAATAGTGCTGGTTGACCGTTGTCAAACTTCCAATGAACAGCCAAACAAACACCGCACCCAACAACCCCAGCGACTGGTAAGAACTTCTACTCCAGTAATTTTTAGTGTCCCGAGTCTACTACCTTTTACCAAGAATCAAGGAAGAAATAATCCCCATAGACGATCCAAAAATAAACACTCTCCCACAGAACCCCGCATCCGCAACCGATATTCTCCAAAAAATAGCCTCGTTGAAGGAATAGAAAAAGCCACCAACTAACACCAGAATGAAGCACTCAAGCGGGCCAGTTCGGCCTAAGACCGCAAAGAGTGCAACTATGAGTGCTAGTGCCATAGCCATGGCATCATGTATGGAACTAGAGGATATCACCGAGGAAAGAACCCTGTCGCTTCTGTTGCTAAGTCCAAGAGTATCGAAATCCTGGATATTGAAAGAACCTATATTCTGATCTTGGGTAATCCCAGTTTTCACCCAAAAACTCTGCACCACGAAATAGTACTGGATCGAAAGCGCAAGGATGAAAAAGATGAGGATCATTCCCGTCACCGCAAAGTTGTGAAGGTAAACACTCAGCAACCCGAAACCTATGTAACTTTTACATCATACCCACCAAAACAAGGATTCCTATGGCGATTGCTATGAAAATTCCACTGATATCCAATGTCGACCCGTTCACCTGCGGGTTGTAATGGTAGATAAATGCGTACATGAATGCAAACCAAACCTAGAGTATTACTAACAGAACCCCAAGGACTTTCAAAGAAGTGTTGGCCATTGATCTCAACCTTGCTTCAATATAAAATGTTCAATATAGTTTCGATATTTAAATTTGGGAATCTGATTTTTAAATTTCATTATGAAAGTGTCTAAAATAAAAAAAACAATTTTTAAAAATACAGACACCGAATCGATGCAATACACAAGCGAATAAGCATAATTTTAAAATCAAAATAATAGCAGTTAAACATCCCTAATATATTTATTTGTTATTCATTTAAAATGTATAAAAAGAGGAAACCACAACAGTGCCAGCCTATCCAATAAAAATCTCAAAAACCTAGGCCTTAGTGGTCAACAGATTTCAGCGACCCCAACAAATATCGTCTGTCATAGGCGGATTTAATTCAAAAGAAAGCTTCCCTTCAATCAAAAAATCGCTAAGTCGCAATACAGAGTCTCGAGCAACGGCGAAAGAAACTATAAATGGGAATAATCGACGAAGATACCAGAAAAGTGTACGAAACTGCCCTATTATCAAAAAACATAGATATCAATCCCCCAGTCCGAAGGTAGAAAGAATCGTTAAAAATAGAAATCTGAGTCAGATGATCCAATACTAAAAATAAAAGCAAGCATTGTTAAATGGTGAAAGTTTACCCGAAAACGAACAGGACTAAGATACTGATTAGTTCGAAGAAGAAATCAAGGATACTCGAGCCTTTATTAAAAAAATGTAGAAGGCCGGTAAGCAAGATTAAATCCACAAGGCTGTTGAAATTTTAGAAGGAGCTTCCGGAAGAAAGCCTCCCAAGAAAAAAACAAAGGCAAAGGGCAGTCTGGAATTAAATACCCCGTAGCCCTAAAGAAATGACACATTTCAATAGTCCAGTGTCAATCCCCAAGATGACAGGCTATCCAGTCTCTAAGACACAATAAGGTTCATGTAATAAAGACTTTTCTCAAAGCCTTCCAGTAAACTAGCCCTCAAAAACAACCTCACGAATCCGAATACTCAAACTAGCAACTCAAAACAACAGGATCTCGAATAAGAAATCAGTTAAGAAGACTAGCTCATCATTCAAACGTAAAACCTCCATCTTCAACTCGCATAGACCCAATAAATCGACAATCTCGCCATTTCTCACCTCGATAATGTTCCGATCTAATAGAAGGACACAGGAGATCCAGACTGCATGGATACAATCAGAAGAATGAGAGAAATGATCTAAAGCAAGGAACATCTTTACGATTACGGTCATAGTTAGCCCATCCTCAAAGAAAACACTCCGTTCGTCTCAGAACACAACTACCAGCACAATGTTTAAACTTCATTCCTGTCCAAACAGAACGATCATCGACTCGACAGCAGCGCAGAAATAGATTTCAATTTAACAGCTAACTAGTCTAGTATCGAGTCAAGAATCAAAGATTCGCGAGATTACACTGTCAATCATAACCAAATTAACTACAAAGACAACGCAGAATTCGACCAGTATGAACAAGTCAAAAAGTCTCTCTTTGACTAAGTCAGTAAAATCAAAAGCTACAGTCTGGAAAATCAAGTCCAGACATATTAGTAAATTCAACCCGCTCAGCATAAAGAAGGGAAACAGAGGAAAAAAGATGCTCAACCTCAACAAAAGGAAAGAAAAGTGAACCCCGAACTCTAAAAAATGAAATCGATGATCAATGGGACAAAAAATAGTGTATAAAGTTTCAAAGTGTAACCTTTAGGCCTCCCAAAATGTTCAGATATGGGATTTGACTTCAGAGGAAGCATAAACATTCGAAAGAATTTGATCCAGTGATGTGATGCAGCGCAAAGATACTTGATTTTATATTCGACTTGATATCTGTAAATGATATGTGTAAATATTTAATTTAGGCGTGATCATTCCTTGACGATTTCCTCGACTGCCTTTCGGAACTGTTTCTTCTCGGAATAGGGCAAGTTGCAAATTTAATCATAATGCCTGAGATATTTGACCTGGGTGCTGAGCGTTGCCGTATTGATAAGTTTGATGATTTAGGGGATGTAATTCCTGGTGGTAAACTCTATCTGGTCCTTTTTGGTATAGTCGTAAAACTCCTCCTTCTCGGGCTTCTGTCCCTTGTGTCCCTCGACGGAAAACTCATGAACAGCCTCGATACCGATCAGAAACTTCTCCTTCTCGTGGTAGGACTAGCTCTTCACCAACTTGCTCACCCTGTCAAGGAGCATGCTAACAACCTCGTCCTCCTTCTTCTGCAACTTCTTACTGTAATCCATAAACTTCGCATAGGCCAAATCGTACACCTTCTTTATCGTGTCCTTCAAGTTTATCGCTATCTGGTTCTTGTTGTTCGTCACCTCCTAGTTGATCGGACTCAGATTGAAAAAACATCTCGCCGCCAACAAGTAGTACCCCTCGATCAGCATGCGCTGTTAGTTCTTCTTGCTCATGTTTTGATTCTTCTAAAGCGGAATTAGTATTTTCTCCAGAATCAGCTCCGTCTTCAAACACTACCAATGAGTTACCTTACCCCATTCAAATGCGTGCTTTTAGGAATCATCCACTCCCAGTCTTTTGTTCTAAACTTACTTTGTCGTCATTCTCACTATTTTTGGAGGCTCCTTCCTGTTCTTTTCCGCCGGGAGAATGTCGGAATCCTCTTACAATTTTCTAATCAGCATGTCATTTTCTTCGTCAAGATTTCGAAGCTGTCCTTCCAGACTTTTATTCACCTGCACATTTTTCAAACTTTTCTTTATTTGGAAGCCATTGGCTAGACCTTATTAAGGTTTCTCCTAAAAAATTGCATGATTGATCAAGCCCCTCCAGTCTATCCTGTCTTCTGTTTTCAGAGTCAGCATCCTTTTCAGGCAGTTAACAGTTTCCGGCGAAAGATCAACGGACTTATCCACAAGTTTATCCCCAGAAAACAGCTTCTTGTTCTTTATCTGCTCATACATTGCATTAGCCTGCATCGGGTCGAAAGGCAGTCTTCCAACGAGCATCTGGTAAAATATAACGCCAAGAGACCAGATATCAGCCTGCATTAGACTTAGCAAGTACCTTGAGTCCGTACGGCATCCTTTTCATAATCTCGGGAGCCATCGTAATAATAGTTCCCAAAGTGGTATGCTTAATATCGATTTAGTTGAGAACCATCTTCGAAAACCCGAAATCTGCGATCTTATACACTCCATTGTGAATGATAATATTCTCGGCTTTGAGGTCCCGGTGAATAATCTGATGCCTATGGAGTTCCTACGAATAAATATCGAAAGCATACCGACAGACCCAGGATGATCTGCTTCAAAACCTGAATCGCCTACATCTCAGGTATTTTCCTCTTTCCGGCGATCTCGCTCTCCAAAGTTCCACCATTGCAGTACTAAATAATCATTATTTTGAGATTCTTGTTCTCGAAGACCTCGTAGCATTTCAACACGTTCGGACTATCGCATTGCATCATCAACTCCGACTCCGTCCTGGATAGTCTCCTTCTGATTTCCCGAACCCTGCTATTCGGGTCCTTTTCGATTTCGGCCAGATCCAGGACCTTGATCGCAACGTGTTTGTTCGTGTTATCATCGATCCCACGGTAGACTGATCCGTACGCACCACTTCCAATGAAGCTTTCCACTATGTAAGAACCTATCTTGGTGTTCAAAAGACTCTTTTCCTTCGTCTCCCTGTACTCCTCGTAGTCCATCTACAAATTCTTTGACTACATTTTCTCCTTAATACTTTTGTTTAATATCGAATTTATTATATATCATACTTGTTTCATTTAAATCGCCAATGACATAATCAATTAATAGTGACTAGTTTAGAATTAGTGTCTCTGACGGAGTATAAGCACGGAATTCTTTTATTATTTATGAATCTATAAATTTTTATCAAATATAAACATACTGGAGCACTATCAATTTCACACTGTCTTTATGTCTATCACCCTAGTCATTGGTTTTTATCATCCTTATTCATCTCGCCAACTTTAAACAACTACATTGAGAAAACTTCTTTAATAATTCAAAAAATATCTGTACGCCAGAGTGCGAGAATAACTTAACTATTTCCGGATATTTTTTCTAGTCAAGATCATTGTAACTTTAGTTAGTACTTAAACATCGTTAAATTTAATTTCATAAAAGCACAGCAAAACCCCCCCACTCAACCAATGTCGTACCGTAGATCACTATTCCAAACAGAACTTCTCAAAAACGGAGGAAACACCCTAACTATGAACAAAAAAAAAGTTCGAAACTATTCTTACAGCACTTCCGACAGACTTGGAAAGGGATTTTCCGCTGTCGTCTACAAAGGCACAAACTAAACCAACAGTAATATATTTTTTACCGTCATCTCACGATGACCGCTCTCTACTTTATTTAATAAGTTATTGCAGATCAAACAGTGGCCATTAAGTGCATCGACATGAAGCTCGCAAACAAGGATTCAATTGGGAAATAAATGCTCGACTGTGAAATCGAAGCTCTCAACACGCTCAGTCATTCCAACATCCTGAGATGCTTCGAAGTCGTAAAGGAACCAGATTCATGCTACATCATCACCGAATTTTGCAATGAGGGCGATCTCAGCGACTACTTAAAGAAGAGAAGACGCTTAACCGAAAAAGCCACCACTAAAATCCTCACCGACATTGTTTCAGGGTATATTGAAATAGGTGAGAAAGGGTTTCTCCATCGAGACCTGAAACTAGCCAACATTTTCTTGAATAACGGCAACGCGAAAATTGCGGACTTCGGATTCGCCAAGAAAAACAAGTATCCAAACTGCTGAATATGTAGGAACTCCTTTTAAAGAGAAAAGTACAATGTTGGAAGTCCTCTTTACATGGCTCCCTAGGCCTTAAAAAATAACATTTACTCTCAAAAAAATGACATTTGGTCTATTGGAATCATGGCCTACGAGATGTTGCATGGAGAAACTCCGTGGGAATGTAAAACCGAGAAGTAGCTAATCGAAAAAATGATCAGAATGCCAGTTAGATTTCGAGAATCTCTGAATCTATCCCCAGAAATCAAACAATTCATCAAGAAATGTCTTGACATCGACGAAGGTAAAAGAATGTCATTGCAAGACTTAAAATCTTGGAACTTCTCAACTGGTTCCCCGAATTCACGGGACAGGACCTCGCTACCCCCTTCCCTCAGACAGAAACAAGTTTCAGCGGTCGAAAACCTAAAGCAGCCATTACAAGAAATAACCAACAGGCAATCCACGAGAAACCAATACCAACGGGCAACTTCCACACAACATGGAAACAAATAGAACAAATAGTCAACTCTAAACGAAGTTCTTCCCAAATAAATTTTAGATCGTAATAACACCATTCTACTCAATGAAATCAACGTCTTCAGACTGTTGTTCAAAATAACCGAAAAAATAAAGAAAAACTTTTCACAATAGACCTCTTTAGCACAGATACTTGGCAATTAGGTCATAAAGAAAGTCTCCAACCTGAAAAAGTGTTGTTTTTAGAGTTAAAGTCGCGATTTATACGACTTTAAAGACCCAGAATCCTATCTATCATAAGTCAAAAACCCTTCAATTAAGAAGTACAAGTAAGTGATAGCGTAATACTCCCGGAAATACAGTGCTGAATTGACTCACTCCCCAAACATAGAGACAGCAATCCTCGCAGACGCAATGAAGAGTTTCCTGAAAAAAACAACAACCTCCTAACTGTCAAAAAATGAAGATCTGACCATGCTTTACTGGATGGTCGAGTATTTGACCCTCCCGAGAGATCCTAAAAAAGAACACTTCGATGGAATCATCGACCCCAAAATCAAACTCACAAGCTCTTATATCAAGGACCGTCTGAGTTAAATTGCTTTACGGTGATTTTTCAATAATTAATGCTTATGTCCGTTTTTATATTCAGGGAAATATTCTCAAACCGCATCAAAACAAGCGATAATCAAATAGCAGAGATAGTTACCGTAATTTCAGAGAACCTTTCAGGATCTTATTGGTGGAACTAAACATCCAAACTCATCAATTCGTAAAACAAACTCGCTTTCACTCTGGGCGGCATATTATTTTCCTCCATATACTTTTTCATCGTAAAACAACCCGTACGCTCAATATGTTCTGTTACTATGTTGAGTAACTGCTCCTGAGTTGTTGTCATACTCCTCTCCTTGCTAGACAATTCAAACTGGTTGCCATGATATCTCATAAACTTGGAGCTTTGAGTCCCCTTGCTCGATTGTTCGAAACTCAGGGGAATTCTTGCATTTGAACTTTTGCTGGATTTCTCGAAAAACTGTGCAAGGCTATAGTCACTATCCTAAGCTGGATCTTCTCTTCTTATTTTTTCAACAATCAACCCTTTCAAACTATTTTTCTTTAACCAGAAACTTTTTTCCACGTATTTGAGTTCATCTGACCTGTTATTTATGATTTCGCGAAACAAGTCGAATTCAGCAATTTCCGAAACTCTCAGAATTTTAGTCCTTTTCAGTATTTGTTTTTGCCTCTGCTACATTCTCTATGGATCGAGTTGACTCAAGTTTATTTTCCAATCAATGTCGTTTTCTTGGGGTTTCTTTTGCTATGGCTTTCTTTTAGTCATATTATGCTATCTCTGTCTCCCCGAATCTTTTACCTTCGTAGTCCCCTACTTATTGCTGAAAAGTATTCGAAACTCTTCTCTAATCAGTGTTTCAGGGTTGTAGTTCGTATCTTCCCTTTAGAACTCAATATCATCAAAATTTTCCTGAAAAGAATGCGCATTTTTTGCATAAGGCTGGGAGTTTGATACCGATTACTACAAAATTACAATTCTGCTATCGTTCTTTTGTAAAGGAACAAGCTACTCCGGGTGCTGATTATTGAGCTGTTGACTAAGTTTGGGCTCTTTTTTACTGCAATCTCCTTTTTTACTGAATTTTTCGGTAGTGGCAACCATGAGTTCCTCTTCAAGAATGTCCTCTAAAGACAGCTAATGAGTTTCTTTCCCATTACCCGTTGGTTTGATATTTTTTTGCCCCCTTCCGACTTTTCCCTACCCTTTTTCTCTGTTTCCGCTTCCTCGGTTCCTTTTTCCAGCGTCTACACAGTATAGGGAGTTTCGAAAGTTCACAATTCTCATGAAGTTGAATTTCACAGTTTTCATGTACAGCTCAGCAATCTGTATGATAAAGATTCCTTTCTGCTGAATTTTCATAGATGTTTTCCTTTGCTCAACACGCTACAGGATACTTGCAAGTTGGTCGACCGAAATTTTCCTCTTTGAACGATTTAAATTCAAGAAAACCAGCTCTTCATGCGGGTGCACCATGTCTATTCTTCTGGACATCATAGATTCGTGACTTTAAAAAAATGTATATCAGATTCTCTGCTCCCTTTCAGTGGATTTTGGCATTGGCATTTACAATATTAATCTCAGAGAAAATGAGTAAAAATGAAAACAGCTCATAATAAATCAGACCTCCATCAGTTTCAAATACTCTCCTCTTAGTCGATGTCTTTACGGCGAACAGCTGGTGACATCAATTCTATTGTACAACATTTTCTATCTCACCCTTCTTTCCATCTACTATCTTTCCCTCCGAATCTTTCTATCCAAATCCTCCTTCTTAACAGTCAGAGAATGTTCAGATAAGCTTCCCCTGCGACTTAGAGTCTGACCGACTGCCTCCCTTTGTTCAACTGCAACTGGGTTTTAAGAAGGCACTTTGAGACTGTTTTAGTTAAAAAATTTAGGTCTCACTGTATGACTCAACTTACCTTAATCTCGATTATTTTTTGCTGCCTATTCTTTGTTGCATTTCGGAACTGCTTTTTCGGTGTCCTCCATCAAATTGTGAAACAGTTTTCTGGTTGGAGTCTGAGGGTTGTTCAAACTTCGACTTCTTAGTTTATGAGGAGACTTACTACTGAGAATCGGACTTTTCTTAACTTGCCTCATGGTGTTCCTTTCCTCCTCTTTAAGCTTAGCAATTTTATACTCACACGTTTTTGCCAAACTCACCGTGTCTCCAATTAACTACCGCTTAACTCTTGCAATCAGTTCCTAGGAAATCCCAACACACCTCAAAAACCTCTCTTCCCAAAGGATAGCATCGGCAGCGGCTTGATCTGCCTTATGAGCAACCTCGTTCATTTTCTTCTGATTTTTCCTCAATTTCCTGCCCATCTCCCTCCCTTCATTCTCATAGGTCTATGCTTTTACAGTCCACAATCCACTAATCTATTCCAATTACAAGACTCTTTTCTCCAACACTGCCCTCTTTTGCTTCTACTTGCTGTGTTTCTCGGAAAACGACGCAATCTCACCGTCTTTTTCCTGGATCATCCTCTACAACTCCTCCTTCTCGTAATTGTTATTCATCCACTGTTTATTGTACAACTCTTAGTCATACTTTATTTCCAGTTTCTTGTATTCCGTCTCCCAATAAAGGATCTTTTCCTTCGCCTTGTGCAATTTCTCCTCCATGGCTATCACATACTACTGATCACCTTTGACTGCAGCCTCTCCTTGTTTGACTCTTTCTTCCAATTACAATTTTTCACTGATAGAAATTTCCAAATTCTTTTTTTTCTCCTCCTGCAAGCTGACAATCACATCCCTACACTCCCCAAGTGCAATTTTCACAAGTTCCAACTACTCCTAAACCTACTTTTTGGATTTTGCATACTCGCCCGCAAACCTGACCTTCTGCTTCATCTCCTAATTCTATCTCCTGAGCTCCCTATTCTCCTTACCGATCTCGTACATCTTTCTTACTAGATCCTTCTACAGTCCTCTCACCCTTACGACCTACTCCTATCTTTAACTTATCTTCGCCTTCATCAGTTGGTTCTACTTATTCGATGACTTAAGTTTCTATTTGAGCTACTTGAAATTTTTTAACAACTTGTCATTATTTTAAAGCTATAACTCGCACTCCCCAAACTGACCATTCATGTTCACTCTCGACAGTACCGACCAGTCCTCGTTCTTTGACTTCAACTATGATACATCTGCAAAATTGTTCTGGAACCACTATTCGTTGCTATACATCTTTTAATATTATAATTATTTTATTTTATTTTCCGTCAAACTCGCACTAGAAAAATATATTAATACAAAACCCCATGAAAATAACAATTATATTCCGAAAAACAATATTCGACAACATCATTGTCACGATCCTCCTATTTTCACTCCCTCAGTGTCTAACATCCCTTAGCATCGACGGACTCGGGACACTCGTAACCACCAGCATCTTTATCCTAGACCTGCTCGCAATCAATAAATGATTCACTGATCCTTCGATCAACCTTACTCCCAACCGACAACTCCGACCAAAACAACCTTGTAAATGTCCGAGCATAGCTTTCTGAAAATGACGGCAGTATTGTCATGAAAGTTGTCCCTCTCTATGTACTTCCATACATGAAACATGTAGGGGTTCGACAGTATTTCCAACTTGCAGATTCTCCAAAACCTCCAATACAATTATCTCAGCTTTTAACCCTGGAGCTACGGTGGACTCATTGACCTGGAAGGAGTTTTCGGGTACCGTAACTAGCAAATAGTCACCCTAAGAAGAACAGTCAACAATCTGTACGTGAATGAAGTCATCGTAATCTTTTACAGAGCAAATCTAGTCCCAAACTCCGGTGCATTTCAGAATGGAAACATCCCCAACCCGTAGTCGAACTGTCAAAGCGTCACCATCACATACACAATTGCAGATTCCCAAGTACAACATCTAAATTACTATAACAGGAACACATCTGTCCCTTTTGCTCTGTCAGTGGGTCAACAGCATCAACAAACACATGCGATAGATCCAGCGGACATTGCAATTGCCAGCGTTAGTATTTCACGTCGGATTGTTCCATCCCAATACAAAGACTCTATCTCGACGATGATTAAGCCCCGAAGGTTTTCAGATTGGAAAGGTTGGGTCAGAAATACCACTATTTCGTCCCGGGTTAGTCCTAAAATATCGCTTTCAAAATTTTCTACTTCTCGGATCTTTAGCAAAGTACCAACATCCTCGTTAGTCGGCAGCCTCTCCGAACATACTCTTAAATATCAATTGCTTCGGTCTATAATTCTTTCATCAACTTTGACATAGAACAGGAGATACAAGTAAACTTCGATGAAGTCTTGCTGATCACGGTCACCAGCATGACCGATGAGGAACACGACTTCTTTCTAGAAGTCAAAGGATAATCTTTCTCTCTATTTTTGAAAATTATCTTGATAGTAGTAGGCTCCGTTGTCGCCACCTTAATAATTTCCGTCCTGACTTGTTACTGTGTCTGCGGAAGAAACGCAAAGTCAAATATGGTATTCAATTCTGAGCCTCCCGCATCCATATTTCCAACCATCAAATACTCAATATTCGAAACCTACATCACGGAAAAACAGCAATCGTAGCCAACCATAAATATTCATTCAATAAACGCATAAAATAACTAAAATGTATGCGCTATCTGTTTGTAACCTTTCCTCCCAACTTCACTCATAAAATACACTTATTGTAATCACATTCTCGATGCTAAATGTCTCGAGTCGTGGATGAATCGCTAATAGGTATCAGATTGTAGTGATATTTAGAATTGCCCGCTGTGTCGATAGTCTTTTGACTACGAAAATGTTGCACAATGGGATAAAAAAATCAAAGATAATATGAAAATCGCAATTGTTGATAACAAAATGAAAGTAAAAAAGAAAAGCAAACTAAGGAAGATTAAAGACCAAAAGGAGGAGTAAAGAAAGATTTATTAACTTAAATAGCTTTAATTCAACTAGACAGTTAACAACCTTAATGCCGAAATCAGAAAATAGTACGTTGCTGAACAAAAAAAAACCGAGAACAAAAAAATTATCACAACTGAGCCAACTTCACTCTCAGTAGGAAAGGGAAACAACAGTATAATAATGAAATCCCCCAAAAAAATCGGCAGTTCAAACATTGCCCATTCAAAGCACTAGAGTTCGTTCGAACGCGAAAACTATAAGCAATAAGCCTCGGATATAGAGATACAGGACGAAGGTATAGATTCAGAAACGTACATTCTATGCAAAAGCATCTGGCTTTACCACTGCGCTCAGGCATAGAAAAATTGTCACGTCCCAGCTGTCTCGCCTCTAATGACCAATCTCAATCAAAGCAACAAAAACCTATTCGCATCGTTTTAGGATGAAAGGAAAAGTGTCTCGATGAAACATTCCGAAAGAAACTTTGCTGACATCGAGGACTACTAATTCCCAGGAAACCCAACAACAATCCCTGTGAATGTTGAGGAAAGAGTCGATACCATGGAGTTAAGGGATGATTTCCTACCGGCGCTGAGCAACTAGCTAGAAAACACTTCAGATATACAATAATGAGATATCTTTCTTACTTTTTTCTTTTTTATTCATTCTGTCCTGCCTAAAACCCTCCTTTAGATTTACTCTGTATCCTAATTATAATCTTAGTCCTCACCACTCTCATTCCGACTCCTCCCGTTCCCAGCCTTGAACTTTCTCTACTTTTGAATCATTTTGTGCTCCCTGTTAAGCTACTTTATATTTTTCTTCTCGTTCCTCCTCCTCACTTTCTTCCTCTGACTTTTTACATTCTTTATGTCAACCTTCTCCTTCTGTCTATTTTTGATCTGTGTTTCTTTCTCTTTTACAGTGTCTAGTCTCTCCCTCTTTTTCAAAAATTGAATCTACTGATTCTTATCCAGCCAAGGAATGCTCTCAGGATCGACCTCAGACTGCGTGAAATTTTAAATCCTCTTTCCCAAAATCTACTTTACCCGGGGAATCCTCAACAAAAGGAACGAGTTCGCAGCGTGCCCAATACTTAGATTTTTAAACTCGAATATATACTTCAAGTCGTGCTCCCTGTATGACCTAATAAAGGACACGAACGCTTTTTTACTCTTTTCTACGAAATCTCTGTCAGTAAACATAATCTGCATCAACTCCTCCTTAACATCCTCCCAATCCTCGGCTTCTTGTTTACTCTCCTCGCTCCCGTGCAATAGGGAAAAAGGCTAGACTTTGTCAATTTAAACTGCCTTATTCTCTAAATAGTCAACGAAAGAGTTTTCGTGCTCTTCGAGTAACAAAAGCGCAGTTCCGGGTCGATCAACCCTCGCAGTCCTTCCAATCCTATGAACGTAATTATCGGGGTTTTAAGGGGGATCCACCTGAAGAATGTAGTCAATCCCGTCAAAATCGATACCTCGGGCAACTACATCTGTAGCTATCATTATCCCTTTTTTACTGTCTAAAAACCTCTTCATCAGGTTTTTGCGTCTTTTTGGCTTCAGTTTTCCGTGCAGACCAATTATCTAATCCATGAATTACTCGCCCTATCTTTTAACATAGGCTATCAAAAGCTTCGTGTAGAAGTCTACGGAAGCACAAGTGTTAAAAAACACTATCATTTTCGACCTGCTCTCAAACAAAATTTTTTTAATGAATTTCACAAGAAATTATATCTTCTGGGATCTGCTATCCACAATCGAGTAGCAGTTGGTTAAACTTTTCGGAATCACATAGTTTCTCATTATCTTCCCCTCCTACTTTAGAATCGGTTTCAGCGATACCTTCGCAAGGTTTCTCATTCCGTAAAATTCGTAATGAGACTGGTTTAGACCCGCCAAAGTCGCCGAAAACATGGCAGTTCTTCTCATCTTCTGAAAACACTTAATCAACTCATCAATTCCCTTCTACTTCAGAACCCTATCAGCCTCGTCGATGTAAAGGTAATCAGTTTTCTTGAGCCAATTTGGTGATATCTTCTCTAAAAGTTACTTCACCCTCCCGACCGTCCCAACAACTAAAATACCTTTCTAAGCCACACCCTACAAGTCCTAGCTAAGTGGCCTTCCTCCAGTAACACAAAAACAATACTCCAAATACTATTTACCGTTTTTTGTGCGACTCAGTAGTTTGGTTAACACGTCAAAAGTTTGCTGGCAAAGTTATCTTGTCGGCGAAAGAACCACAAAAGTGGGATTAATCGCAGTTTTTTACCTGATTTGTACAATGTCCATTTTGAACAGCTTTTACAGCATCGGAATCACAAACGCCAAAGTTTTTCCCGATCCAGTTTGGGCCTCAACAGCTAAATCATAGTTTTTGAGAAGCAAAGGAATACATGCCTATTGAACGGGCATCATATTTACAAACTTATTACATCTGAGTGCTTTGTAGAGTTAAGGGTTTAATTGAACTTGAAGTTCATTCCAAGGTTTTTTTGCAGGATGCATTGAGCTTTAAACCGTATGTGAGGATTGTTGAGAGTTATAAGTTAGTAATTAACAAGCATTTTTTTTATAACATATTTCAGCAAATTTACAAATTCACGTTGCTTCGAAAATAGCTGTAACAACCGATTTAGGCCGTTGCATTTTTTTGTGACATGGTCTCTTGAGTCTGCCTTTAAGCATTCATTTGTTGACACTTATTTGAAGAGTTAGCAATAATATTTATAAGGAATTTCATAGTCATACATACAATAATCATAGCAAAATCCTATATTTTTCAGCAGAGGGAACAATATTAACAACAAAATTAGTCGCAGAGTACCCCAAACTTCCAAAAACCCAAGGCGAAAATCCGCTCCACTGCACCTCATAAACTGCATCCTCATGCTCATCATACAATTTAACCATAGTGTCCTAGTCCTTTGCATTTGGCTGCGAACTAACACTCGTGATCCTCATGAGTCCAACAGTTCCATCATCATACGATGCCGCTATTAACTAATCATGCGATTTGTTATATTTCGCGTTAAGAATCAAAGAGTGATGGTCCTCGTGACACTTCACCGGAATGTTTCCTTTGCGGAAATCGTAGAACTTTAAACAACTGTGGTATGCTGCCATTAGATAGTATGGCTTATTTGGGTTAAAGTCTATGCTTAGCAGCTGCTGGTTGCCTTTGGATTAGATTGTGTACTTGTCTCTGCGTTATTTTATTTGCTTACTTTTTGCCAGATTTTCCAAAAGTTGTTATTGTCTTTGAACCTGTCACATATGCCAGGGTTTCGTGAATAGGATTGAAAGTAGCATAGGTAATTTATTGTTAAGAATTTATTAGCTCTTATCCATTTTTCGGGTCTTATAAACTAATTTTTGAAATTTTGTTGCGATTAGTCAAAATCAGATTGTCTTTATTCATCTGAAAAAGACTGAATTATTTCATAACTTACTTGATAATCGGCTATTTCAGCGATACAATAGTAACCCCAGGGGACATATTAGGAGTTTATTCCTTTGAAAACTAAAATTTTACGAGCTAATGCTGTTCAGATTTTTCTACATTAGCCAAAAAGAAAGTTTAATTCCCGATTCTGTGCAAGCTATTGATGTATCCTTAAACCTGATGGTTGACCAAAATAGATTTTCGAGGATTTTACTCATCATATTGTAACGAATACAACAGCGACTTGCTATCAGCCTTCTTAGACCTAGTCGATATCATGAACTCGGAGTTCAGAGGATGACAGCACACGCTTGTGCCCTTCATACAATTTTGCGTACTTGATAGTCTTCAGTTAGTTGGTATGCGTAACTGTACGTTTCTTGCTGCATTTTAGGATTCTAAACTTTAAATGATTTATAAAATGTGGGGAACAGATATATAAGCTGGATTATCACTCTTTGCCGTCAAAAGTTTCCCAAAAGTAGAGAAGCTCTGTTTTTTTGGAGGAGGAAATTCTGGACGAAAAAATATAGAATGTAAATGGTCAGAAACTTTAGAATTAAATTCCATGAATCGTGGTTTCCGAATAATTAATTTCAATCATAGAAACCTAGCGACGAAATACAGAATGACTGAAAAAGCAGCTCCGAGTATTAAAGAAATTGACCTGAACAGTGAGAATTCCCAAGCAAAAAGTCTGAGTCTGAAGTCGGTCAATGTTCTCAAAGTAACATCGGCTGAGGACCTATTGAACTCCTAGTTTAAGTTGGAAGAACTCTATCCAGCAATTTTAATCGATGGAAAAATAGTGGTTTCAGAAAAAAACAGCAAATAAGCCAACTAAAACTGACAATTGATATTTTGTGAATACTCTTTTTTTTTCATAAGTTTTTAAAAAATCACTTTTCTTAAGATACTTTGAGTAACTATTGAAAGCCGTTGCGTTGACTGTTTAATGCTCATTTTCGCACCTAAATTGCGAAAAATGACTGCAACTATTTAAACTGTGTTGCTCAAGATAATTATCCGATTTTCCTGTTTGATCACCTATATGGGTTTATGTGGCAACCGAGTGTTTGAAAATAATTTTTTCTTTAATCGGATTTCTATTTTTATAATTTGTCGAATGTTTGATCAATCTGCCTAAAACTCCGTAACTCAACTCAAGAAGAAAAACCTGGATGAGGAGGACTCCTTCCCGAGACCGAAGTCCAAAGCCTAGTTTTTTGCCCACTACGTAATGATATAAAAAATACTCCAGTAACAAAAAGAAGTAGAGAATGTTCAGAGCAGAATATCGGAAAATATCTAACTCGTCGCCAAGAAGAAAACCCTTCACGACTCAAACCTAATCGTCAACTGCCTGAAAAACCACTTCATCTTCTACAACCTCTCCTAAAGTGAACTGTACATCCTCACTATCATTCAGATAGAATATTAAATAAAAAATGTTCTACTGCGATGTTGCCGAAGACAGCAACGTCTACGAGGTCGGATCCAAAGGACACTGCTTCTTTGTAGTAGAAAAAGGTGTGCTGGATCTCATTATCAACGACAAATTCAAGAAGTAGTTCAAACCCCAGGATGGTACATACGTAACTCACTTAGGATTCGGAGAACTCGCTTTGCTGTATAATACCCAGCGGACCTCGACCGTTAGAGCGAGATAAGCCTGCAGTCTGTGGGTTATTGATCGGCAGACCTTCAGATAGGCAGTCGAGGAGGTCATCATCAGAGACTACAACTAGAACAGAAAATGTTTAGAGGGAATCAGATTCTTTGCCAATCTCACCAACGATCAGAAAGATATCATCGCTTCCGCCCTCATCACACAGAAATTCTTTAAAAACCAGACTATCATTCAGGAAGGTGACCCAGGCTCATCCCTTTACTACATCAAGGAAGGACTAGCATCCGTCTACAAGGGAAGCAAGTTCATCAGAAAACTGGGTAAGGGTGACTCTTTCGGATAGCAGTCTCTGTATTACAATAGCATGAGACAGCTCTCTATTAAGGCCGACGACGAGGTCATTTGTCTGGTGCTGGGGAGGGATACTTTGAACAGAGTCCTCAGTGACAAAATATACGATGTTACCTTCAAAAATTTTATTCGATGGGCTTTCGAGAAAAACCCCCTTTTGAGTAAACTCAGCAAGCCACTCACCGAGAAAGTCATAGAGTCGATGAAAATATCCTCTTTCAAGGCGAATTAGTCAATTTTTAGAAAAGGGATTTCAGGGTTCCAAAAAGTAGTTGTAATCATTTAGGGGTCCTTGAAAAAAATGAAAAACGGAACTATAGTAGCAAGTAAAGGACAATGCTGGGGGTAAGAATTTTTACTGTAGGCAAACAAGTCCAAAATGCTCGAGGATTAAATTGTTATGCAGACATATGGAGTGCTAGCCTAAGTTGCTGACACGGTATTTTTCTAATCCATCGGTGGCGTGTCTTTTGAAGAGGTGATAAAGAAAGTTGAGAAAAATAGGTAAAAAATGATTCCCCACTTCTAAAACCACACTAAGAAACAGGTGCTAAAAATGAATCTCTAAAACCTGTTCTACGCCAAAAAACTCGCCGATGGACAGTTTGGCTCAATATACTTAGTTCATGACGGAGACAGGAACATATACACTGTGAAATCTTTCGATAAGATAATGCTGAAATAATTCGAGGTTCAAAAATTCATAAGCTAGTAAAGGAAAATTCTTGGTTCTGTGGCGTTTCCTTTTCTGATTCAGCTGGGGAAAACCTTTCAAACCGAAAACTTCCTCTTTTACCTGAACGAGTATATTTGCGGTAAAGACTTTTACGAAGTCATGAGGGAAATCGGACTCCTCTCAACCGAGGACAGTCAGTTCTATGCAGCAACCATTGTCCTCATTTTAGAGTATTTCTACGACAATCAGATCGTAAGCAGGGACATAAAACCAGAAAACTTTATGGTTGACTCCAAAGGCTACTTGAGAATGATCAATCTCTCTACAGCTAAAATAATCCGCTCAGAAAACAAACAAATCAGCAAGACCTTTACGATCATCGGAACTCCCCACTATATGGCCCCTGATATCATCCTCGGGAAGGGATACAATAATCTAGTGGATCTATGGTCCCTTGGAGTCTGTATCTATTAGTTCCTTTGTGGAGTTCTTCCCTTCGGCGATACTGCAGAAGGACCCTACGACATTTACGAAGAAATCATGCACAGCTAACTGAAATTTCCAGAGTTTATCAACGACAAAAAAGCGAAGAAACTCGTCTAACAACTACTATCTCATAACCCCTAGCAAAGACATGGAGGTTCCTTTGCAAATCTGAAATCACACCCCTGGTTTGAAGATTTCAACTGGAACGATTTACTAATGAGAAATGATAAAAAATTAGAACCACCATTTATCCCCGAAACTAATCTGAAATAAATTCGAAATGAAGCATTTTAAAGCGAGAAAAAATTCCTATAGTGTCTGAAGGATATGGAATTGCAACCGGAATATAGCTAGTTTTCCGAAAAATCCAAGGAGTCATGCGATTGGGATTCATTCGGAGACATTATCCTAATGGAAACTAAAAACGACAAAAAATCATAGGACATCAGTGTATCTTAGTCGAGCGTAGCTAGTTTTGACTGAATATGCTCCTGATCTTTATTAGCAAAAAATAAACTTTAGGAATATTTATTCTTAATTGAAAATTCAACCATGAATCTGTAGTTACTTTTCCAAGCTCTTGACTTTAATCTCGTATCTGAGGGCTCACAAGAGTGCCCATTTTTTGCCAAATTAAGAAGATTAGACGGGTTTTGATTCTATTATTGAACGAATTTCCATAGAAGTTTTTTTGAAAAATTGCGGGCCCATCCTCTTTTGATTTTATGCTAATCGAATAATTTATAATCGTTTTCGAATGGGGTCGCCTTACTTTCCACGCCTTAGCTGTCCCTATTCTCATATATTGATATATTGTTAGAGATTAGACCCAACATGATGTCGAAAATCAGAGCACAGTTTACTAAAAATAAATACGGAAATGGGCAAATTAGGGAATCAGAATGTTCCTTACACCGATCCAAGCCCGTGCAAGATGGTGACATATCGCATCCCCGAAAAAATCGATAACCCTAAGAAGGAAAGTAGAGCGGGAGAAGTGATTTAAAAATATATTGAAAAGAATAAGGCAAAATTGATCAGTTTCTGCATGCTTAACAACTGCATTGGCTTCCACACTTTAAACCCAGACTCTTACATCGACAATAGCCGGTTATACAGTGCGATTTAGTGCATGAGCAGCCATCAAAATTTTTAATGAAATCGTAGTCGCTAATGGTCTCATTGTTCCGACACTGTTTGCTCTAATAGCATGAACACTACGAATTGCATATTTTGTTGCCTTTTCTGCATCCACAGTAACCCCCACAGTTGTGATTTTTATCACAGTTGCAACTACATCATTGAAAAAACAAATACCGACCAAATGCGTTCGACAGGGGCTACCAGTCTGTTTATTTGTAACGTGGGTCAAGAGTATTAAACAGTACCCCGTCAACTTCGGCGAAAGAGTTTAAGCAGCCTAATTAGATCGGAAATGATTGTCGAAAGGGGTAAACTGATTCCTTGTCAGGACGAATGACCTCAGTGACCATATTTGCCCCACATAGATACCTCTTGAATGCTAAAGTTGCCTTCGACTTCTTTTTGGGGATTCTTCGAAAAGGGCGGCAAACTCTCTTCCGTGATGAGCGCGTTTCTTAAATTTGTTCTTTACCTACAGAGTTTTCCTGCTTCTCGCTCATATCTCCGTCCCTGAGCAACAATACGGGAGGCGTGCTGACCTGACTCATGCGTTTTCCTCGAGCTCAAATTTAATATTATCATAACGAGCCTAGTTTAATGAACTCAAAAAGTTTCGCTAGCCTGACTTTTTGTTAGTAAAAAATCAATACTAATTTCACCGGAATGATGTTATATTTTCCTACAGAAAATTCCATTGTAAGCAAAATAGCATCATAAAGCCTCTTCAGGCTTGCACTTGGACACCGAAGCACAAAAATATTTTTTGACATGAATAAAACCCTAAATTCTGATATTTTTCAAAAAAAAAACGTCGAACAAAAGACTGTCTTTCGTTTAGTAAGATCGCAATTACAAAAAAGGGAAATTACGGAGTTTGATTTGCAGTTTAAGATTAGTAATATCTTTACAGTTATACTTTTAACAATCCTTTTCACACTGCATATCTTACAAGAATTTACATTGCAAATTACTCGACGTTCTCTTCGTAAATAGTGAACAAAACGAGATTATCTGGAAAAAAGGCAAGTAAAATACACCATATTTAATTCTTAGGCAAACTAGCGATCCAATACGTCGAAGGGAAAAAAGAGTCAGAAATATGGTATCGACTAGGAAAGAATAGTTAGTCGGATTCAGCAAAGTTCAATGGGGACATTTTATTAAATTCGGATAAGAATAGATACTTATTGAAACGGCATAATTCTTTGTCAACATAAACATTTATTATATACAGCGAAGCTAATAAGTTGATAGGGAAAAGGATGGAAAAACCGGCTGCTCCAGGATCAATCCGCAGAAAGGTTCAAATAGACACGAAAAAGGGAAAAAGACTGAGAGACCACTACCAATAGTTCGAAAAACTCATCCGCAGATGCCAATAATAATTTAACACCTCCAATTAAGAAGAGTACTACATCATATCCACCAAATTCATCAATTAGTGGAGATAGTTCTCTACCTCGGCCTAGTAGGAAAGGTACGAGCCCGACCAACTCAACTCTGATCTATTCGAATCCGACGCTAAAACCCTCAGGAAGGGACTCGCAGAAGGAGCCGATTTCTAAATCGTCAACAGTGACATCATGGAACTCTTCAAAGACTATAAAGGCAAAAGACTCCTCAGAAGGGCGAGAATGGTCGGTCATTAGAAAAAAGTACAAATATATCTCACAACCTACCCCTATATCACCATCTCCAGCGGAGATTTGAAAGGAATCGACAACAAAAGCAAGTCCAGGCAATAGTTCAAAGATGCAATCACCTCCATTCAGTAGTCGTAACAGGCAACCATCAGCTAGTTTACCAACGCTATCAAGTATTCAGAAAACTGGGGCAACTATTGCAAAATGAGAATCTGGAAACTAAACAAAGATGTAGTTTTGGACAAACTGTACGACTATATCCTTAAAATGTGTCAACCTTTGAGTTTCTACTCGGATTACAAAATTAAATTCCTGGGAAAAAGAATCGACGATACCGATACCAAACTGTGTGATCTGAACCTCGAGGAAGGAGACTACTTCGTTGTTGAATACCGGCAAAGTTCCAAAGATTGGTATTTGCAAGCCGACAATGAAGGAAAGTGCGAGGGTTGCTACCAAATAAGGGAACTTCCTTTTCCCTGCGGTTGCAAGAAAGTTGCATACTGCACCTAATCCTGTAAATAAAAGGACAAAAGATACCACTATAATAGATGTCCAGTGGCCTAATAGGAATAGCTGAACCAAAAAATATAAATGACAATGACAAAATCCAGCTCCCGAGGACTAACCGGACTTACCAACCTGGGTAACACCTGCTTTATGAACAGCTGCCTCCAATGTCTGTCAAACACTACCCCACTAACCCAGTATTTTCTAGATCAGCATTATGAAGACGAAGTAAACAAGTAGAACCCTCTGGGAACGAAAGGAAAACTTGCTAAGTGCTATGCGAAATTTATTAAAGGTATGTGGTGCGATTCTGATTCAACATTTTCCCCTTACAATCTGAAATCTGCAGTCAGTAACATTAATCCCATGTTTTCCGGCTATGCTCAACATGATTCTCAATAATTCTTTTCTTTCATCGTTGATGGGATGCACTAAGATCTGAATCGAGTCATGAAAAAGCCCTATGTTTAATCGGTTGAAAGCAAAGGACGATAGGACAAGATTGTTGCCAAGTAAAGCTGGTTAGCACATATAAAAAGAAACCAGTCGATCATTGTTGATTTGATGACTGGTCAGTACAAATCGAAGGTTGTTTGTCCGGACTGCCAAAAAGAATCGATCACGTTTGACCCCTTCATCACGGTGACGCTTCCGATCCCTCAGGACATAAAATCAACTCTGGAGTACTTTGTAATTCACCACAATTTCGGACAGGAGACCAAGAAAATGTCTCTGAGCTACAAGAAGGCAACCCCATAATAATGGCACCAAAAAGCCGCAGAACTAATAAAACAAGATCCAAAACTGGTACGAATGTATGTCCTAACCATGCACGAGGGCATCTACGGTGCTGGGAAGTCATCAATGGCCGAAATTGTCAACAAAATCGAAAACTAAAACAAAAATGTCTTTCTGATTGAAATGTCGGAATAGGAGGCCAACTTCAAAGTTCCGGTCTAATTCACCTCCAGGTGCAGCAAAAAATCCAACTACTACAACTCTTTCGAAAACGTTTGGTTCAAATTCCCACTATTGTTCGAAAAATCGGAAACCACCGGACTTTCCATCGTCAAAAGACTCCTGAGATTCCTCTACAACTAGGGCTACTAGAACAGCTCAAAGAAAAGCTCCTTCTTCAGCAGCAAATCCGTTCAGGAATACGAAAAAATGATGCTCGAAAACAGACCCTTTTAACTCTATCTACGCTACGGAAAAAAAATCTAAAAACACTACCACCGAGTCGAATACAAATTCTAAAACGAAAGACTGATCAAGGACGACATGACCATCGACGATATCCTTCTCGACACCACTCTCGAAGATTCCTAACTCGATGCAAGGTTCAACAAAGAAGGAGCTAGAAGCTTCTCATTCTAGCAGCTCAAACACTTCAAAGACACCACAGATAAATGGGGAAGGCATAAGGACCACACCGAAGATGTCACTGTCACTTTGGAGCAGTGTCTGGAAAATCTGAGATAACCCTAGCAACTCTAACAGGGTAACTAGTGGTATTGTCCCAATTGCAAAGACCACAAACTGGCAACCAAGTAACTCAACATCTACAAGGCACCCAAAGTCCTCATCCTCCACCTTAAAAGGTTTAAACAAAAGGGCAGCTACAGGAAGGAGAAAAACGAGTCCAAAGTAATTTTCCCAATGAGCATGGACTTCTCCCCCTATCTAATTGACTCCTCACCGATGGAATCCTACATCCCATAAGCTGTGAAGTAGGAATGCTATATCAAGCCATCATACACCCCGTAAGTGAAAATGAAAACTTCAGGCGCTGAGTATGAACTCTACGCAATCAGTAATCACTATGGAGGATTAGGCGGTGGACACTACACAGCGTACTGTAAAAACAACGGAAAGTGGTATGATTTCAACGATAGCTCTGTAAGGTCATGTAGTGAAGGCAGCATTTGCGGTTCCGGAGCATATATTCTTTTTTATAAGAGAAAGGACTGATTGTCGAAAAAGATGTTCGTGAAATATAAATAACTCCCAAATAGATATATGTATAATTTTTTCTAATATTATTTTACATTACGGGTCGCAGAAATGCAGATATAAGATGATTAATAAATTGATATGCTGTGCGAGTACAATCATTGATCCCTTATTAGCATTTTTTTCCCCTTGATCTACCTGAAATCCCTATTCCTCACAAGACTATGTATGGCATGCGCGACCAGTCTTTCCGAATACCTGTCAATAAGGTCATCACTCAGCCTCTGAACCGACACTTGATTACCAACACACACCCGCTTTTTAATCACCTCCTCGATTCTCTGAACCTCCACCGCAATGTTCTCCGGAATCTCATATCCGTCACTACTAGTTCCTTCCACCGATTTCATAGTCGAAACTTCGAACAAGTAATGAGCTTCGTCCACATCCTAAGAAGATACCTCATTTTTCAGTCTCATCTTTGCCAAAGCCTCACTCAATCTAATAATAGCCTCAAGTTGTCTAACCGTGATCGGGATTCTGTTTTTAGTGAGGATCTTCTGCTCAGCTGCTTTCTGTCTGTCAGCAACGTAGATGTTGTTCAGTTTTTCAGCTGCAGCTGGTGAAAGTCTTGGTCTAACTTTACTTTTGGCGTAACTGATATACTTCTTGAGAAGTTAGAAAGGGAAATCAGCATTTTCGTGTTTTTTCTCAATTTTCCCCTGGTGAATGTTAAGGATATGCTTCGCCATTTCAGCATTGTTTTACTGGGAGTTGTTATCCTTGACAACGAAAATACAGTCAAATCTGGAGAGAATGGTAGTCTGGAACTATATCTGATCGGAAATCACCTGAAGGTCATCATATCTACCCTTGACGGGATTAGCAGCAGCCAACACCGATGCTCTCGAATTTAGTCGAGTTGTAATCCCCGCTTTCGCAACACTAATAGTCTGCTGTTCCATAGCCTCATGAATCGCAACCCGATCAGCTGCTTTCATCTTATCAAACTCGTCAATACAAACAATGCCTCCATCCGCAAGAACCAATGCACCACCCTCAATCTGGAACTCCCCAGTCCCACTATCTTTAGTGATAGTCGCAGTCAAACCAGCTGCCGATGACCCTTTTCCACTGGTATAAACCGCAATAGTCGCAGTTTGCTCCACGAATTTCAAAAACTGAGACTTCCCTGTTGATGGATCTCCTATCAAAAGGATATTGATATCACCCCTTAGCGTTGTATTGTCAGGAAGATGCTTTCTGGAGCCACCGAAAAGCATGCAGGCTATTGCTTTCTTAATCTATTCATTGCCAAAGATTCCTGGTGCTATCGATTCGTATATTTTCTCATAAATTTTGGCGTCCTTTCCCATCTTTTTAAAAGTATCTTCTTCTTGTTGAGTATACGACGTCACAGACCTTTCCTTCATCTTTTCGATGCCACTCACATACAAATATCCTTTTGACAAGTTTTCAAAGCTCATCTCATGGGTGAGCATAATCCCAGTAATCCTGACTCTGTCCCCGGGAACACACTTACCAATGTTGTGCCTGTCAGCAATCAGAGGATAAGTTCTCGGAATTTAACCTGTTGGAATCTATTCTGGGTTTTATTGAATTTTTAAGTATTGTGAGTCAATCACCTTACTGTCCGGCATAGCAACAAAGGGATCATTTGGACACTTCTGATGGCTTCCGTTTTGACCCGAGCAATAGGTTGGAACTCGAGGTTGTTGGCCAGGAAGGAGATCGATGTGTCTCGTAGCTTGGCAGTTCTTACACTGAATCTTAAGTTTGGAAGCCTTAATAAATGGTTTGGAAGCAGAAATGATAATTCCATTGACGACAAATGACTTGGTGACCATGGAGCTGTTGATATCTCTGAGCTTCCTGGCGATTTCGTCGCTCTTGATGATAACTTGCCACTAGCTTTCTCCATCGTATTTGCTGAACTCCTCGGGTTTGTCCTTGACATAGCTCTTGACGGCCTAACCCATAACTCCTAACATTTCGAGAGGATTCGAAACATACTTTTCGTAGAGTGACTAGTTGGTCTCCTTGAGGTCACTGAGGTGAATTGGAAGGTAGTATTTCTTTTGCTGCTGTTGAACCGTGTTTAGGAGATGCTGATGATAGACTCTCCTGTTGTCCTTGCTGAAGTCAGCGATGAAAGTCCTGAAATTCTGTTGGAAGTGGGTGTTGGTGCCCTCAATTGGAACTGAGCTGTCTTGGACTAAGTTCTGGTCGCTGTAGTAAATTTTTTCACCGTGCATTTTTTGCTTCTATTTTTTCCCGCAATTTATCTTTTATTATCAATGTCTGGCGCCTTAAACAAATATTCATGTCCAAATTTGAATTAATCAATTGAAAATATGTTCAGTTTAGGGTTTGGCAATTCTTGGACATTTTTTGCAAATTAATGAAAATTAATATGTCAGTGTTCTCCAGGGATGTATAGGTTTGAATTCTTATAAAGTACAGGCGCAAAATTCAAAAAAAAATATAAAAAACAAACTGAAACTATTTCTCATAGCATTGTTGCTACCATGCTCACCAATAGTCTGTGAAACATAAATCTTATAGTACATTACCAAAAAATCTTGCTAGGTCTCATAAAATGTAAATAAGCGCATCACTTTTTATGTGAGTTTTAACAAAAAAATGGTAATTAATTGGGTAGGGCAAATAGAATATGACAGAGTTTATATCAGCGAACGAGACTCTTTCTTTCAAAGAATATTCCACTTGCCAGTATTTTCATAGTGAGACATTACTTTATGGGCAGTTCTCCTCACTTCGGAGTCAGCGTCATAATTGAACCTCTTCAAAGCCTCATACACCTTCTCCTCAACTCTCTTCGGACTCCCGTCGCAAATAATATGGAGTATTCTCTTTCGGATCCTGACATCATCGTCATCAGCCATTTCGAACACTCTCTCCCAGAATTACTCGATGTCTTCCTGCACCTTGCATGGGCACAGCTGCTTGCATGCTTCCAACCTCACATCATCGTCCTCAGAGTGAGTGTACTTGAGAATTGTGTCGATGTCCTCAGTGTTCCGACAAATGGCCATCAGTTCTTTCCTGTTTGGCTCCTTAAACTCTTACACCTTCTTCTTGTTTGACTTTCCTTTCTTCATATCAACGAGTATGTTCTTTTCTCCTTTCCTAACTATTATTACCAAAATACATAAAGTCTAAACATATAAACATCAGATAATTCTTTTATTAATTCCCCGTTCTATTCAAGTCCAAAGTAAAACGAAATCACAAATCCACAATTTCATATCTGCCACCCTTGAAGATCACCTCCCTTGAAATCTTATCCTCCGATATGCACTCAAGTTGAGATAGCTCGGGATAGTAATACATTTTTTTACTATTTCCTATCGTAATTTCAACAACCCTCCTAATCTTGCAATAGTAACTCTTCACTCTTCCTTCAGTCGTGAACTACTGCCTAACATCCCCGTTAGACAGCCAAACTACCCTATACCCTTTCCCATCGGTCATTTTACGCTATTTTCCAGGGTTCCATATTTCTACCCATCCGTTTTTAAATTTAGAAATCCGTTTCTAATCAACATGCTTTACACTCACTCTTTCGCACTTCTCCAAGACACCAATTGCCTCTTTATATTTGGAATTACCATCATATTATAAGTTTTAATAGTCAACACATTAGGCAATTTGACTCAGAAGGAAACTTTTCACATTGTTTAGTTTTTATATCGGTATTAGATACTTCAGAGTTTATTAAGATTAACAGTTTGAAACTTTAGAGGAAGGCTTATCTCTGCCTTGACGAGTCCGTTGGTGTGATTTGTTTGTTTTGTTTTTGCTATTTTCTTACGAGATTTCCCTTTGTTTCGTAAGGTGGTTCGATTAGTTTGGCTTTTAGTCGGGAAGTTCCAAACGGTTTGCGGGATTGTGGCGAGTCTAGTGTTCAATGTTTCCCTTTGCGGAGTTTCGACTTATGGGATTCTAGCTATTTTCGATAATAAAATTTTTGAATTTGAGATTTTCAACCTCATGTTTAAAAGTGACTCGTTCTTATTCCAGCTTAGTAATTTACTTTCTCATCTTTTCCACCATTTTCTAATAGTTTACCTTTGCTTCCACCTAAACATTCGCTATTTTCTTTTAGCTCTTCTGAGGTTTTGACTTCTTGTATTCCTACGTCTCGATAAAAGTTTTCTTGCCCTTGTAGGACACTGTCATATTCTTTGGATTTATTTTCGCCTCTTTTTTCTCTGGTTCATTGCCCTTTCTGTTTTCTTTACTCCACTCTCCAAATCTCGCCCGGTTTTTCGATTTGATATCCTCATAAATCTCTGCCTTGGTCTTCCCTTTCTCCTTTGCCTCACACTACAGCCTCCCTGATACCTTCTAATGAAACTTCCTTTTAAAACACGGCAACACCTATGTCTCCTTCTTCTTAAGATAGTTGTGAACCTTCTTCTGCTCCTACTCCCGCAATCGAGCTGCTTAAAGGTATTACTGATCCGATTTAATCGGTCTCTACTCCCAGCTTTAACTGTGGCATCCTTATTTTTAATTCATCAGGTCTGTTTGTTTAATTCAAAGAAAGCAAATAAGCAAACGTTATTAATATCAAAACACCATTCGCATAATGACGGGAAAAAAAATCGCTTTTTAATTGAAATCGCTTTCCAGCCCATAATAAAAAAACCTACTCCAGTCAATTAACTAATATAATAAAAAAGCTATTCAAGTTAATTAACCAATCGTATCAAAAAGAGAAATATGAAAATCACAATAGTCTTACTCTTTCTGATAGAAACCCTCCTGACTCTGCCCATCTACCCCACACCAGCCAAATAATAATACAATAGCTGTCAATAACTGGTCCTGGATCTATTCTCACACCCCGAAAAAGTCCCACCAATCGTATATGCAGACTCTGGAAAATTTCTCAACGACTTCGGTGACTACAACAACTGCCAATTCAACAACGAGGACTATTCCTTCACGTCCATGAGAATCACCAACAAAGCAATCGGTTTCCAATACATGGGGTTCTGTCTCCCCAAATAATGCAGTTCTGAACTTGTATAGAATACCCACTCAGACTAAGTCCTTGACTACATTAACGAATTCTACAAAAACTAAACCGGAACCGATCAAGATCTGTTCAAAAACTTAGTATTCTACGATCCAACTTAACCACAGTCCAAACCCAACTGGTCCAACTACCTGGTAATCGGCTTTCTAGTTGCCTTGGTTCTCTTCGGCGTGGCAGCCTCCATTGTTGCAAAAGTTTCCACCAGTGATTCTATCCCCATCAGAACCATCAAATGCTTCAGCGTCTACGACAACCTAAAAAAAATCATTGCAGTTCCTCCGACCACATAGAACTAAAACCTTCTCTTTCTCAATGGAACCAGGGTCCTATCCATATTTTGGATCGTCTTCGGACATGATAACTGGTTTAGGTTCATGAATATAAAAAATTGGATGCAAATGATAGACATCTTAACTACGCCTGGAATTCCGACTTTGGCCGCAGCTGCGTACTTTGCAGTTGATACTTTCCTGTGGTTAGGGGCATTTCTAGTAACATTGGGACTTTTGGACCAGCTCAAAAAGAACCCTCATCCAGTAAAATTCTATTTCGGAGCAATTCTCCACAGACTGATAAGAATTTGGCCAACCTATTTCGTAGCAATAATGATATTCTGGAAAGTTGCTCCGCTATTGGGTAGCGGTCCAGTGTGGGCCACGTTTCCAATCCTAGCAACAACATGCGACGACTTGGGAGCACTCTGGAACCTCCTTTTCATCGATAACTTCATGGACCATGGACCAAGTGGCATGGACTACTGTTTTGGATGGGGATGGTATCTGGCTGTGGACTTTCAACTATTCCTCATCACTCCCTTTGTTATGATGATTTACACCAAAAGCAAAAAAATCGGACTTCTAGTATCGTTCCTGATTTTCTTCGCATCTGTGCTCACCGCATTCATACTGGTAATGGTGAATGACTGGAGATACCCCATCCCTAACCCCAAGATGAAGCCCCAGCCCTAGTTCATGGACTAGTTTTACTACAAACCCTATATTCGGGCCTCCGCGTATATGATGGGCTGCTTTACAGGCTTCCTGTACTTCTAGTGGAAAAACAAAAACTAGTCGGTTCTAAAAGTCATCAACAACATCAAAAATTCTATAATCGTTCGGATTCTCTTCTACGTTGTTGGAATTACTTTGGTAGAAGGAACCATATGGATCATTGTGCCCTTCCAACAGGGAGAGGAATGGTCAACCGTTGCCCAAGCCTTTTATAACTCCTTGAACAGGTAAAACTTGGAAATTATATAGGGTTGTCTTCATATTTGGAATGTTTTTATGCATTTTTGCTGCCATGTTCGGATGCAAAAATGATCCTGCCAAATTTATACTCGGACACAAATTCTGGTCACCACTTGCTAAAGTTTCGTTCTGCGTGTATTTGGTTCATTTAATTGTGGTTATGGATGGAACATATACAGCGAGAATGGCGCTTTACTGGGAACCTATGTCTGCAATTTACATTGTGATATGTGACATATTCTGGTCGGTTTTGTTCGCAACATGTCTGTCCGTCTTGATATAATCCCCCACTCTAGGACTCGAAAAGATTTTCCTCAGACCGGCCAAAAAAAAGAAGTTAAGTCCCTAAGATGGAGATGCACCCTAACTAAAAATCTAGTTTAAAGAGGACAACAGCCTAAGAAGGAGTCTGATCGAGTCCAATGACTCAGTCGTTGCTCCTACTGAGAATAGTAACGAAGTCAGAAGAGAAACAATCCAACTATTATGATGCGGCATGAAGTGATAATGAAAAGAGGAAATAACTTGGACTTCAAATATTTTGACTACTCTAAAGAAAACATATAAAATAGTATTATTCCCAATTTATCTGTAAAAACTATCATTCCTCCTGTTAAGAACAGTTAGTGCAAATATCATAATCGCAATCACAGTTGTACCCTTTTTAGTTTCTTATCTGTTTGAGACAAATATTGCAAAGATACTCCTCATCTTATCCATAGTATTTCTCTTTGAGTTCATGATTATTATTGCAGTATCCTCGAACGTGCCCTAAACATTGATGGCATGCGTTGTAATCACACTCTTAACACTCCCAATTCATATGACTGTATTAGTCAGCCTGGCCCGAACATATATCACACTAAACCTCTAATTCATAACAAAATATCTACATTCGTTCTCCTTTATTTCAACAAATCTTAAAGCATGGTTATTCGGACATACCCGAGGCTTGAGTTAAGATTGAGCAAGTCTTTTCTTAAGAGACTGGTTCTCCTTTCTGAGCGCTTAGATTTCTTTGTTCATCATTTCCATAATGTCGTTTGAGGGTTCCATTCCCGACAATACTTTTTTACAAATCAATATTATATCCTTTATAACGTTTCTGATTCTTAAGACAGAACTAAAAAAACTGGGTTTTACAGAAATTAGTGTAAACAATGTGCAATATTCACAAAAAACGAAAAGTTAGTTTTAAAATAATGAAGGTCGCGGGCATATCTTAAAGACCTCAAAATTGATGTTTGATGAATAATAGGCGGGGGAATAGTAAAAGTTTAATAATTTTAAAATTGTATCGGATATATTTTATCACACAGACAGAATACCAAAAGTAATATTTATTAGCAATGGAGGCAATGGAAAAAGTTTCGAAAGTGTCTTTCGTTGAGGAAATGGAAACCCGTCTCAACGAATACCGAGTCTAAAAGATAAAAATGTTCTAGGCCAAACAAACCGACCACACTCTGACTTCAAAATAAAACGACGCCAAACTTGCTCTTATATAATTAGACGAGTCATAAACCAATAAAACTCTACTGCACGACATCAATTAGCTCGGAGGCTGGAACTTCTCCAAACCTCTTGCCGATAAAAAACACCCAGAAACCCTCCAAGACCCGAGGAGTCACAAATAGATCTAAGAATAAAAAATCACCCTCATCTCCTTAGCACACCCAGTCAAAAAAACCTCCTTTCGAAGCATTAATCATCGTCAAGGAATGGATGCCATTGCCCCACAAAACACCGTCATCCCCCAACTCAAGTTCCTGCTCGATAGACTCAGCAGTCCCGTCAAGAAACGCAAGGAAATCAACAGCTCTCTCGCAATGAAGTTCGGCTCCATCTCCACAACCACCAGCAAAGCAAAACTTAAAGTCAACTTTAAAGTTGAAAAAGAAAAGTAACCCATCAGAATGAGGTAAAGGGGAACGTATCAGAGGTAGTAGCCCTTTTAAAGATAAAAAGATGCCAAATACACTCCCCATCGAAAAGAACTCATCATTCAAGACTGGAATGACTCGTTCAAAACTTTTTAGTAGCTTCAGAAATAAAAAGGCACCGGGTAAAGATAAAACAGAGCATTCACGTCAAACCAGTAAAGAATGAACAGAAATGTCAAATCCAGCTACAATAAGGACCACCATCACGGAAGTTAGCTTTAGAACTTCCCAAACCAACAGTACTACCCGCCAACCCCACCTACCAAAACGATAGCCCACACCCAGCCACTCTCTAACCATGTGAGCAATAAGGTCGCGAACTTTTAGTATGGAAAAATAAAAAGAAAACACCCAAGCACGTACCAAATCGACGTTGCTCACGAAAAATAAATACTTCAGCAACTAATACGAGGAAAAACCAAGGATTCCTACGGTTCAATTAAACCTACCATCACAGCAAGACAAAAAAATGTCAACGGAGAAAAGTTCACCCTTACTCATCTGTTAAAATGAAAGATACAAATTTGATAATTCATTAACCCTTTCTTTACGATTTCTCAATCCTTGATACTTATTATTAAATCATGAAACAACAATCGAAAAAAGACAAGCAGAAGCTCAAGTATGGCAATAAATCCAACCCTAAAGATCGTAAAATAAAGCTTGAACGCTAGAGCGAACCTAAACTTGAACACAACAACGACCAAAGGCATTTATAGCATCTCCCTACAATCCAGACTTTAATGTCGATCCCAGCAGACCAAAGAAGCAAGAAAGCGACTGAATTATTCGCTAAAGTTGAACCTTTCCTCCGTAGTTTTATTCAAAAAAAACAGGGAAGCAGAGTTACACAACTTATGTTCAAATGGGGATAATTCATGGAAGTGAAAAAGAAAATCCACGACTGCATTTAAAAACACTGGAAATAGTTAATCAGGTCGAAATATGCGCTCTATGTGATTGCCAAAGTGATTGCAGAAAAATAGTTTGATCTGAATCAAGTGGTCAATGACTGTGTACAAATGATGCACGCACGGGAATCAGCTCACGTCCTCTAAAACTACATAAAGAAAAATCCTTAAAGTCCGAGAGTGAAATAAATTAAAAATAGATTCATTTCATTGGCTGGCAAAGGACAAGATTAAATACGAGCGTAATAAGTGCTCCAAAATATATCCACAAAAATAGTCTAGAAATAATACCATACTTTTCTAATGTCAAAACTAGTCTTAAGACTTACTCTTTCAAAAATGTTTGAGTAGTAAAAGCAAAAAGCTCTCAACCTACTGATATAAAAAGTGGCGGATATTGTTGACGATTAAGAAGGAGTCAGATTGTTCATATAGGTCGTTAATAACTCCACTCCGAAACAAAAAAAGAATATCATCAAACTTTATAAAGATAACATTTAGTAGATCGTCGGGTTTAACAACGTTTCCTACGTTTCGATTATCAAACTGGTGACGGAAGTCGACGATACCGTACAGATTTCGAAAACCCTCTTGGAAGAGGTCGCCTTCATGATCCCTAAAATTACCAGTGAAAAAAAAGTGTTCAGTATCATTTTTGCGTTGTTCAGTCAAAGAAGTCACAACTCTAATGTCCTCGGAAAATACGAACCTCAAGTGACTCAAACGATGTGCAAAAAACCCGAAGAATAAAGAAAAAAATAACTCAGATCGTTTATCTACCCATCAATAGTACAGCATTTTCTAACAAACAAAGAGTCTTTGAAATAACTTTCTAAACTGCATAACGAAGGAAAACTTATCGTGGGAATCATCCGCAGCATGATTGATGGTAATCTCCTGTATTAACTCAAGACCAGTACCCTGATGCCAAAAAATTCATAGTTGCAGTCATCGATCTTTATGTTTCCGAACTCAAAGAATACGAAACATCCGTCGATTCTAAACAGAAAGACACCTAATATCAAAATTTCCAAAAGCTTCTGATCGCAGACAGTGATGCCAACAAAATACTGAAAAATGTACTTTCAATACAGAATTAAATTCTTGATTCTCAATGTGATAAAGTCGCCCAATTATTAGTTAAAAACATCGACAAAGTTCTGAGTACTAAAGCTAGTTACATACTACTCGGACTCTTAGAAAAAGGCGGGAGGGATTGGCTGGTATAAGAAGTTAAAAGCTCCTCTGTGAAACTGAATAAAGCTGTGGCAGGCTAACATTACGCAAAATTGCTGGAAGATAAGAGTAAAGGGGGAAAAGCAAAAAATTAGACTAGAAGCTAAAGCAAAAACAAAACGGCAAAGCGTGCATGATCAACATAATGGAGCAATCTTCCAACTGCGCGTCATGAATATCATTTCGTGCAATATGCTACTTCACATAAAAAAGATTTAATCAGAACTCGAAAATTTTCCAATGTAGTTTCCGTGCCCGACAATTCGGTTGTTACATCCCTCGGATATCTGGTTCCCATTACCTTTCACTTTATTTCTACTCGCATGAACTCCAAGTATGTTGTTTTTCCCCTAAACAACATTGCCTTTGCCTTTGCCTTTGCCTTCGCTGCTTACGCAGATTTTACCCTCCGAATGGTTGTTATTTCTATCTTACTATACTAGCAAAACTTATCTCTATAGTTTCGGTTATTCTCCTGGTGTCAATTCTAGTTTTTCCTAAATAAATTATGGCTTGCCCTCGTTGACTGGCTGACGCCGTTCTGGAGCTGCCACCATCATAGATGCTTCTCTTCTGTGTCCTAAAAGATGCTCGTGGTGCCTTAGTTAATATTTTATGGTGGGTTCTTCTCTCATTTCAAAACCTGCCCTTTCAGCCTACTATATATTTCCAGATTTTATCAATTCTCTGGTTTTAATTTTTTCAGCTTTATCCTTTTCCTCTTCCCTAACTCTGATTCTCGCCTATTCTCTGGCTCTGATTTTTTCCTCTTCCCTAGCTCTGATTTTTTCCTCTTCCCTGGCTCTGATTCTCGCCTATTTTCTGGCTCTGATTTTTTCCTCTTCCCTAGCTCTGATTTTTTCCTCTTCCCTGGCTCTGGTTCTCGCCTATTCTCTGACTTTTGCATATTGTTCCCTGATTTTGGCTTTCTGCTCTTATTCTTTGATTTTTAGCTATCGAAGCTTCCTATCAATTTTCTCTTTGAGATACTTCTCCTCTTTTCTCTGCATTATTTCAAGCTTATCTCGTATCTCCATGTGGAGATCCTTTGTGTTGTTTTAGACAGGATCTACTTTCTTTGATATTCGACCAATGTATGGAGAATGTTATCGCCCAATGTATGGAGAATGTTCTCGCCCAATGTATGGAGAATGTTCTCGCCCAATGTGTGGAGAATGTTCTCGCCCAATGTATGGAGAATGTTTTCGACCAATGTATGGAGAGTATTATTTTTTTAGTTGCATCCTTCTTAGCTGCATTCTCCTTCGCAATCTTTCGTTTATCCACCTTCTCCTCTGACTTTTTGGCTGCCGATCTTGATCTTTTAGGTCCCTTTTTTCATATTATCTGTGATCACTTTTTTCGCACCATCTATCGCGACACTGGACTAAGTTTGAAGTCAGTCCCAAAGTTAAAAGCCAGAGGGCAACAAGCCTCTGCAAATACATTTTTAGAAATTATATCAGATTTTTGACACTTAGAAAGAATTAATTCGTCCAAATCGAACATTCTTTTAATCGAACATTTTTTCACCGATCTTTTCTTTTCTATTTTCCACTTTTTTGCTAAATATATAATATTAATTTAATGGGATTACAATATATTGCCATCGGTCATCTTAAATATGGATATTTTATAGAATCAATCACGAAAACGACGTGCTCGCCAGTTTTTCAGCCTTCTTTGCAAGATCCAAGAAAGGAGCCTCGATATTCGTATTATACGCCTACGTTACCAATTATTTACAGCAGAAACTTAGTGGAATTCAAGTCCAAGCTTTTTCGCCTGCTCAGATCCTTTCTCACTCGATATCTATTTCGAATTCTTAGATTATGTCTTCGTGGCGACAAGAACCCCCGAAATACTGCTTTTATTATTCAGTTTCTTGATCTTGTTCAGCCATTTCAAACTCTGAAGGAGACTATCCTCGTTGGTTGAATCGTATACAACCATCACCAGATCGGGATTTTTACTAACTCCCATCGCAATCGATTCATATAAATCGTTCCCACTTAAATCGAAGAGAAACAGCTCTATGTCTACCTTTTCGTCGGGAAGCGGAATTATCTTCGAATACACCTCCGCCCCTGCGGTCTCTTATTAATTTTAACTCGTACCATTTGGTAATCGCTGCTGAATTGATAACCTTTCTTCGAGTACAGCTGAACTAGTGTGGATTTTCCTACTGCTGCATCACCTACATTAACCTATCTACTACCTATGACGAGAACCTTCGCTTTTTTCTTATTCATTGGAGTCTGTATTCAAATTCGTTTTAATTTTGTGATTATTCAAAAATATAGTTTCATATCTCTTATCGTAGATCCCTTCGTAATTTATTTGATCTGTCTTGACTTGAAAGACCAAGAAATGTCTATCTTCGACATCCTCACGTTCCTTTTGATTATAGTGGCCCTCCATTTCTATAAAGCAAAAAATGATAACTTCCTATTTTTCTGCAAGGGTTCAGTTTTATTCCTCCCTCCTTAAGATAACTAGAAAAAACCTAACTAGAAACCAAAAAGCAGGCCCAAGCCCAAAACCTAACAAGAAAATGTGGAAGTAACAATAGTAAAAATTTAATACGCTCATGTCAAACAGTACGATCTCTGCAACGACTATGATCGAATCACAATGATGTTAGTCGCCATCTCTCTGTTCCTCATAGTCAAAATCGTCTTTTACTAAGCGGCCGAGATCGTCCAAACCTTATTCATCAAAGAATACGCAGAGATCCTGGTCCCAGAAGGATCCACCTTCGTTTTTTTCCTCAGCTTCCTCTCCCTCATCTACACTATGAGCATCGGAATAAAAATATTTTGGATATCCTCCTACAATATCAGAATATGCCTCTTGATAAGTCTCGGCCTTAACATGCTCTTCTTTCTAATGTATTTCGGTCTACAGCCTTTGTAAATCTACGATGAAACCATTCTCATGCATACTGCAGACTTCACCAGGCATCTA
>JAOWAT010303285.1:42933-61904 GCA_028571025.1 Longipedia americana
GGAAAATAAATTCACTTCATTACCCCTCACACTGTTCTGGCAACCATCCTTATCATCAACTTCTTCCTAACTCTGGTCTTCATACCTACCGTTATCAAGTTCGGAAACTGGTACGCCAAAACTGTCAAAGAGATATACTTCTAAAGTGACTAAAGCATGGAAGGACAGCAAAAAAAGTAAAAAGCATAGGAAGAGCTAAAAAAATAGTCTATAAGAGTAGTCAGGTGGCTAAACATCTATCTATCAGTCTGCCTCGGAATCATCGTCTGCTCACACCGTTTTCTCAATCAATACCTCGACGAAAAGCTAGTCGATCTCATCAGGACTGCCCTCGTCCTGGTCATTTTCTACATCAACTGCAAAACCCTGAAAGAAGCGATCTAGTTCAACGGATCTTACTCTTACCAGTACATCACCCAGTTCTATGGATCAAACAATGTCTAGCTTAGACACAGTCTCAGACTTAAAATCGCCTCCTTTATCAAGCTGATCTGGTATCATGTCTTTCAGTTCATGTTCAGAGCCTTCATCCCTATGCTCATCTTCTCCATGCTCATGGACTGGAAATACCTCTTTCCTCAGCTCGTCAGCTACACCCCTACAAATGATTCCCCGGTGGGAAACTAAGTCACCGACTATGACGTTACATTTGATACTGCATGTGCTGTTGTTTCCGATCCGGTTTCTTCCTTCTAGTCCCTATACAGCTGCACCGCATCTTCCCTAAAATTGTCAGTCGTCGAGACGTTATTCACAAGCGGAAAAATAGTCTCAGATGTTGATCACAGCGGTTTGGCTCAGATTCAGCAAAGAATAGGTAAATTTGGATTACTATGGCAGCCATTCGTAGTATAATTTCTGTAACTGGTATTTTGGTATTCCACCGTAACTTTATATGGGATGACAATTGTATATATTCTGTTCCTTCGTAAAACTGTTTACAATATCTGATTTCACTCTCCATTTGTTTATACTCACTTTTTTTACTCAAGACACTCTAATTAAACATCCGAATAAAAGCATTTAATGGGGAGAAATCCCCGATCTTGTATTATTATAAAAGCATTTAGCGGGGAGAAATCCCCGATCTTGTATTATTATAAAAGCATTTATCCAGAGGTAGTGAAAATGGCGAGATCCTTGAAAATTCTAACGATAGTAATCGGCTCAGCAATAATTGTTCAAAGTTACATCCCCACAAAAGTTGGGAGCTACTTCAGAAGCTACGATACCAACAAAGACGGGCTGCTACAAAGATCCTAGTACGCTTAACAATTGAAAAAATAAGATTCGGAAAACGATATCTCCGAAGATGAGCAGTACTACCTATAGTTGACCGAACTCATCTACGAAAAATACGATCTCGATCAAAACCATCAACTTGATCACATCTAGTGGCAATAATTCTCAACCGATATCGTCGATTATGGAGTCGGCGGTCAGTATGGCTATAGTGTCGATGAAGACAACTACAATTAACTTTGATTTTTCATTACCAAATCCTTTACCAAAAATCCCATTGTTACTTGTTTATTCATCTACTCACCTATCCTTCTGACTGGATTCACCAGAACTATTTATTACTCTTTGCCAATAATATCAAGTCGAATCCAATTTAAAATATTATACCAAGAAAAACTTCAAACCGATGAAATAAGCAACTCGCGTTAAAATCCTCATATTAGGGGAAAGCGCAGTGGGAAAAAGCTCTTTGCTGTCTCAATATGTGGATTAAAAATTTACAAGTGGTCACATGCCCACCATAGGCGTGGAATATAAGCAAAAATTGGTTGAACTGTCAGATAAAAGTTTGCTGAAAGTTCAAATATGGGACACGGCAGGAACCTAGCGTTTTCGCACAATAACTCCCATGTACTACAGAAACGTCGACGGTGTACTTCTAGTTTTCGACATCACAGATGCAAAATCTTTCGAAACGATAAACTACTGGGTTTAGTAGCTCAACGACAAAAGCGATGTCGCAAATATTTAGTTACTTCTGGCCGGCAACAAGTCGGATCTTTCTAATCGCAGAGAAATATCCGAAGTCAGCGGAAAATAGGTAGCCTAAAAATTAGGTATTATGTACGCATAAACCAGTGCCAAAAATTACTAGACCACCAACCACGCCTTCGAGTCACTCATCGAAAGAATCCTGAAAAGGAAAAAGCGAGAAACCATTTCCCCCACAACCGCCATCAAAATCAGCAATGACCCCAAAAAACGGAAAGATCAGAAAAACTAAGACTGCTGTAGTTGATCTTTTTTCTTAGCGGGGGAGAAGCGTGAACGTTTTTCGATTAATTCTGGCGATTATATCTATTTATTTTTTAATTTGCTGGTCAATTTAATATTCCTGCAGAGGAGTCAAATCAAGCTTAGCTGAAGTCTAAACAGTGGAGTTAAGTATACAGTGAGTAGTAATGAGTATCATAGTTGTTTTTTTTCGAGTTTTTTTATCTAATTCATATAGTTGCGACCTCGCAGTCTAGATTTCGATTTTTCATAGCCTTGGATGATCGACTTCATAAGACTATCCGCTCTGATACTGTCAACAGATGCCTCAATGTGACACAATGGACACTTGTGATACTTGACAACCCAGTTAAAGATTGCGGATCTTTAGAAGGCATGCCCACAGTCAGACAGAATAGAAGGTTATATCATAATTTCTTGAATAAACACTATACTTACCCTGTGTTATCGAACACGACATCTCCTCTTCCATTTAGTCATACTGAAAGACATCTTTTTGGTAAAACTCGGGATATTCGGGAAGCTCCTATAGAACATTCTCCTAGAAAGGAGTCGCATCCTCCCAGTACTCCTCCTACGGCTATTTTGAAAGACGGAAAACCGACAGGGTCGCAAGCATCACCCAGAGAACCTTCTTGAAAACGGTCTTTATCACACTCCATACGAATACCGAAGCTGCCAACAGTTTTTCGCTCATTCTTTGCTGTCAGGGATCAATTTAATTAACTATGACAATGGATTATTTTAATTTATACCCAAAAGTTCGTAGCAAATTTTAAGTTTCTCTCTTGAAACTCAGAAAAGTCGAGTTTATCGATGATAAACCATCAAAATAATTGCTCCTAGGTCGGAAAATAAGTAGAATATTATTTTCAAAAAAGATACTTCTTCTCTCATATCATGATAAAGTGAGCCTCTGTGATTTCTGTAATCTTATTTCCAAATCATAGTGAACAAGAAGTACAAAACTTGGACGAGTCCCGTAGATTTGCCAGAGAAATAGGCGAAAAATCTTGCGATGGTTCATTTTCGGTGAATATCCTCCGTGCATTTATTTGCGAGAAATGGAAACTAAGCCCCAATATAAATAATGTAAAAAGGCACGCTAACGTAATAAAGTTAATAATTATCGTAAGGACAAAAAATAGCACCAAGGAAGAAATAATGAACAAAGAAAAATCGCGAACAAACTACAACATCATCACAGGAGAACAACTCAGAAACTAGCCGAGGAAAAGTCTCACCCAGGAAAGATCCTTCACTGCTACCCGGATAGATCCATTCCAAAAACTAAACCTCCATGGTCTCGACTCGAACACTCCAAAAACCGATTTCAGGAAAAACGCCACCTTAGGAAAATCCAAAGATCACAATGCCTTTCAGTACTCCTACCTCGACACTTCCTCCCAAAAAAAATAATAGAGTTTGCCTCGGGTAGCAAATCGTGAAGCTTCCATCTCATCCAACCTACCCAACAACACCACCATGAATCACGTCAGCGTTGATTATAACTTCTTAAACTCTGGAGAGCAGCTCCCCACCGCCGTTATTATCAGCAAAGACGCGTATAAAAATGTACTCCCTTTACCTATTTAGAAAATACGTCAAGCAAATCGTCAAAATCCCCTCACCAAATACATTCACGCAGGAAGGCTGTTCAACCCCAATTATCACGAAGGCTATTAGCAACGTGTCAATAACAGCTAGTTTCGAAGGAAAAAGGAAATTTGCGGAGACCTCTGCAATATATAGAAAAAATACGGAGGCAGCAGGTATTTTAGGAAGTTCAAGTGACCAAACGCATGAAAGAGATTATTGGCATAATGTTAAGAATATACTTTTTCCCCTATATATTTAAATATTACCCGGGAAAAATGATTTTAGGAGCAAAATAAATATATTTACTAATCAGAAAAAGAGTCGTAGTTCAAAGAACCGGAGGAATCGGGCTACGATCTACTGGGCATTCGAGCTTATATTCCATCCAATCATTGAGACACTACCGATGGAAAACATGTCCACATGGAGTTTTCATTATAACTTTCTTTAGAACTTTGCTACCATCTTTTTTCATATTAGTCTCGCACTTCTCACTGTTCTATGTAATCATGGAAGACCTAGTTGCGGACTCAGGACTATGACCTAGAGCGCACAGGCATATCGGACACTATTGGTTGAGCAGCACATTTGAGTCATTGGTCATATCTAAAATTTCGAAATAGTTGTGGTAGCCCGGGACAAACCTTTTTGAAATAAAAAATAATGGGCCAAAAGTATTTTGAAGAATTATAAAACCCACTTGGATGACAGTGAGTAATATTATAGTCTAGCAGAGCCAAATTTTGGGCTGGTAGCGCATAAGGTTGTCCTAGTACCCCCTCATATACATCACGTAGGCCTGACTACTGACCAAAATTCCCAAGTAAGAAAAATTTGAACCCAACTTGTTTGCAAAACGGATATTGTGAATTATCTGGGGCAGCAATCCCAGAGAATTCAGGATAAGTAGGCAATCTTTTTAGCTATAGTTGAGCAACAGCCACAGATACGAGAACAAACTGATGTAGAAAAACAGATAGCCCCGAATTCCAATCATCCTCTGCACAGCTTCCTAAAAACTTTGAATCATCCTAATAGCCAACATCACCGTCAGCAGTCCCGACAAAATAAACCAACTATTCGAACTGGGAATCTAAGAAATACCTACTAGCAGCTGAATAACTGACAAAAACAACATAAAAGTAACCGAATGGTAAAGCGTGAGCAAAGATATCTTCTCAGGAATTATTCTAGCCATGCTTACGAAGTAACTCAGCAGAAGGAGCAGACAATTGTATAGGATGAAAGTGAAAGGAAGAAATATGGAACTATTAGTCTAGACATAGGTTATCTTGATTTTTGTGTTCCCTATTTTTAATCCCGTCTCGTCCTCAGAAATATTGCAAGACATCGGTAGCCTTTTTGATTCAATCAAATCCATATCGTCATATTCCAATAAAGTAGAATACTCTTCCGCGTTGAACGAATTTGCTCTCTCCTGTTAAAAACCGTCTTAGGTTGATGATGTTAATAGTATATCCATTTTCAGCATTCGAAGATCCCTGTATTTTGGATGAAACAACGCCAATCTCATCTGTCGAAGTGACGGTGACTGCTTGAAATTGCTAGTGCTATTGTCTATTATGTTCATCTCGCATTCTCCATGTTTGATCATTAAAAAATCTGTATTTAAATCTTCCTTCACTTTCTAGGTCTATTTTTATTCCGTTGGAAGTAACTGCCATTAACAGTTTTTTATGCCCTCCATCACTTACCCGTAGAACTTCTCTGTGTGACAGCCAGATAGCCTCATAAAAAGAGCGAGAAACACGAAACTTAAAACTTTTGAAACGTCATACCAAACCATATAAATATATTATAATCTACGAACGAATTTTCAGTTCAGTAGGAAACGTATCTGCTCAGCTTCATTTTTTGATTATGTGAATTTTCCCAATTCAATCAAAGTAGTACTTTCAGAAAATCGCTTTTAGTAAAAATTTGCTATTTTTTGAATAGCATACTGGAAAAAACTGGCAATTGTTTGCACATACTGAAACTATGGAAATAAACCATGGATTTGAACCGATTAGTCCAAATTATTGAGATATTTTTAGTTTCAGATAATACTTTTGAAAAACATAATTAACACTGTAGTCCTTTTTGATGCAGGAGAGCTAATAAAGTCAAAAACCTTACTTTTAACAACAAGGATACGATATGAACTGCGGACTATTCTGTGTCAACCACCTCCTCGGGAGCAGTGTCTACAAATCCAAAGATTTTGACGAAATCTGCTACCAACTATCTGATTAGTGGATTAACCCTCATAAACATTTCTGTGGAGGGGACTATAGTATCGAAGTGCTGATGGTAGCCTTGCAAAAAAAAGGTTACGAGTGCTAATGGCACGATGCAAGGCACAAATTCAAACTTAGCGACGGACAATAAACTCTCGGATATTTGATTAACTACAAAATAAGTGAAAGAAAATGGTATCACAAATGTCTGTGTCTATCAGCCAGACACTGGGTCATCATCAAAAGGGAAAAAGACTAATACTGGGAGTACGATTCTACAAAATCCGATAGGATCCTCATTGGAGGCAGGGAAAAAACTTAATAAGCCATAAAATAGCGACTCGAAGATCAAGCATAGGTTATTCACGTTTTCAAGACAAAGACCCACTGATCAAATTCATAACTACAGAGTTATCTTTTTTGGCAATTCAGTTGACATATTTGTAATGTAAACCCAGAATTAATCACATTCAGATGCTCTGATTATTTACCGTGTATAGTATAGTAAGACGAGGTGGCAGTTTATATTTCGTATTCACTTAATTCTTAATGCACCCTAGTAAAATCAACCATGATGAGCAGATTCAGGTGGTCATCCGTCTGAAACCACAAATCGAACATCACAGCGACTAATCATACCATAACAAATGTGTCTACACTTCCAATCACGAGGAAAACTAGCTCATTGTATCCACACCAAATAAGAAAGAATATTTCCTTTTCGACAACATTGCCAATTAAGATTGTTCACAAGAATAACTGTACAACATAACTGGTCGGGAAATTCTGAACTGTGCCACCGAAGTAAACCATCTTATAATTAGGGGTTTAACTGCTGCATCTTCGCATATGGTCAGACAGGAGCCGGAAAAACCTACTCCATACTCGGGAAAGTCGCGGATCTATCAAACGACATCTATGCTGCAAGCAGGGGCATTCTACCCAGATTGCTGAATTAACTATTTAGCTGGGCAGATGTTTCAACAGAAAGATGTTCGGTTATATGTTCCTACATGGAAATATACAACTAACAGGTTTTCGATTTGGTACTTTATAAACTGATCTTAGCTGAACCCGTAATTCAAGGTGCGTCAGATAAGGTAGGATCTGAAAAGGGGAGTGTTCGTCGAAAATATCAGTTAGTAGAAAGCGAAGAGTTATCAAGATGCAATGTAAATCCTGCTGAAGGGGCAGAAAAATAGAAAAATTGGATCCACTTCAATGAATACAGAGTCTTCAAGGTCTCACACAATATTTACCGTCAATTTGGAGTTTGAAGTTCGTAGTTTGGAAAAAAATCAACTTCAGTCCGTCAAAACCAGGAAGGCTAAAATAAACATTGTGGACCTCGCAGGAAGCTAGAGAGCTAAAATGGCGAAAGTCTAAGGGTAAAGACTGAAAGAGGGATGTAACATCAATAAGTCTCTGCACGTTTTGGGGAATGTTATCAACGCCTTGGTGGAGTCCACCAAAAAGAAAAAATACGTCCCCTTCAGAGACTCAAAACTAACACATTACCTCAAAGATTCACTAAGCGGGAACTCCATCACAAAGCTGTTGGCCAACATCGAACCCAATCGAAAAAATCTCTCGGACACCCTGTCAACACTGATGTTTGCAAAGAGGGCCAAAATAATAAGAATGAAAGTGGAAGTGAATGAAAACTTGGTAGAAGGGTAAAACTTCTAGGTCCTGAGGAAAGAAGTTAAACAATTGAGAGAGGAGCTTGCCGAAGCCAAGTTCATAAGAAACAATGAATCGAAAATGACCTTTTTCCCAGATAAAAATTCTATAGACGGAGATCAGTAGTCAGTGTCCAACTGGTAGAAATTAGTCGAAACTTCGAACTTCGAACCCGGAAAACACTAGAAAGCACTTCAAGTCTTCGAGTAAAATTAAACCAACTACAAAGCACTCATCGAAATTTACGAGTAACACATGAAAACATGTCTCCATACCAAATGCCAAGAGGACAACGCAAAATCACCCATCCACCACTAATGGAAGGCTCTTCAAAGGAAAAACTAAGCATTAATGAATCTCGTCAAAAACATACCCGCCTTCACGAAAATCTTTAAATAAAACATTATCCTGAAAAACGATATTTAGAAATAAGTCACAACCAAAGACCCTTTCAACAAAACCGTTCATTTCTCCAATACTCGTCCCTTGGACCTTCGGAGAATATAACCCATTCTTGTCAGGGACGAGTAGACCTAAGAGTTGTGTTAGCAGGGGCTTGTCAGTCGAAAGATTATCGGGAAAATCGTTGAAGAATACTAAACACTGATAGAGGAGATTCGTAGAAACGTGGGTTAAAAGCTGGAATGCTTGGAAAGCGCGTACCAAGATCTGGTAAAGGATAACTTGTAGAAGGAGCACAAGATCCGCGAGGTTAAAAAAAGAAAGTAGCATCCTCCTCAAATCGAAACCCTAATCGACGAAAACTAGTACTTAAAACTCAGCATACTCGAACTATAATCGCAAATCAGCCAGCTTCGTGTCAACGAGGCCCATTCCAAAGTCCAAAACAAGTCGGAAAACCATCTCCGGAAAAAATCGAAGTCGACTGCCTAAATCAAAGACAAAAGTGTCCACCCAAACTTGGAATAGCTCTCCAGTATCATCGTAACACTGAATGACATCAAGGAACAAGCCCTGTAAGAACTATAGGAGGTGGAAAAGTAGAAGTAGCAACATCAAAATCTAATATAGCAACTCAAACAGCAAATAGTTAAAATATCACATCAAAACGCAAAACTTTCAGAGTAAAACCAGCTCCACCTTAGTTCAAACTTCTAGCTCAAACGCAAAATCAACCAACTTCTCAAGATATCCAGCGAAGGAGAAATCGGCAAAGACCAGTAAACCTCCCCCAACAATACCAACACCTTCTGGACAAACTAATAGTGGTCCTAAGATTTTCTCAATCAAATCGGTTGCCCAGTCCGAGGATAAACAACCATCACGCCCTAGAAAAAAGAATAAAGCAAAAACTAGTGCAACAGTAAACTATCCTTCTTTGACTAAGATCAAGAACACCGAAACAAACTATAACAGCAATTGGAAAATTAAATGAGCAAGTCCATGCAGTTGTCAAACGAAATCCTGAAAATTCACAAACAGTATGGGTAGTAAATACTCTCTATGAAGCAGGAACTCAGAATCTATGAAGAGTAAAGAAAGGAAAGCATTTGCTAGTTGGAAGCCTTAAAAGTCAGAAATCTAATTGTCGAAGAGTAGTTTGGAATGTCTCTCACCGAAGTCATCGACTCTTACCGGGAAAAAATAAAAAGAGCTCATTCTCCGCTAATCGGACTCAATAGGCCTTCAAGAGACTTGGTTTCCCCTCCACTCACCCAACAGCACAGGAAACAAGCTTAAGGCAGAGAAAAAGCAGAAAAAATGTTTTAGAAAAAGTAATAGCGGATTCCGAACAGAAAACCAGCGATTAAAACGACCGTGCTTTCCAAAAGGGACCAAAAAGAAAAGTAAGTATTCACAAAGAAACAGTAAAAGTCCAGTACTTCACTCAAGCCTAAAAAATGATTTTTAATATTACTCTCCTTTACTTTTTCTATATTATTTTAATCAGATAGAAGTATTATTAATATAAATTTCAACCAAAACTTTATGTAAGAAAGCGTATATCGTACTAACTAGTTACCTCCCCTACTATGCCTCGAAAAGCAGCCCGCTGAGATGCTCTGCTGTACTGTTGGCTGCGAGAAACAGTGTTTCGTATGTTTCTAAAAGGAGTGTAAATGCTATAACAAAGTTCATCAAAATTGTTCATAGTTTCTAAGGGCCAGTAAGGTAGTCAAAAGAATCCACTAAAAGAAAGGCGTGCTTTCACCCGAATTAGAAAAATCGCTCAATGCTGTCGTGAAAATTTATGACTAAACTATTGAGCAGCTTTCCACCGATCGATAGTAAGTACAGCAATGGCGATAAATGTACGGCTTAAGCAGAGATTAGGCCAGGTTTTTGAGGTACCTTATGGATGGCAATTTCAATGAGGTTACCGGAGATCTCGCTAATCGTGTCAAAGAAACTGTGTATATCGAACCAGAAACATCATCCATTACGGAATAGAGAGTAAACAAGTTCTGGGAACAGAGAAAAGTTCAGTTTGACTCAATTTTATTTGATATTAAGTCCATATACAAGGCAAAAATCGTCCCACTGACTTCTCAAATAACCAACGACACTGACAGTTTGGAAAGATTTCTTGGTAAACCTGTGCTAAACTACAAATTGTTATATCGGGCATCCGAAAATAACTTCTCAGTCGCTGAGTTCCATCAAAAATGCGACGGAATACGGCACACACTGCTTTTAGTTCGGACAGAGTTCGATAGAATCATAGGTGGATACACACCAGTAGCATGGAGGTCAGAAATTGGATATACTAGTGATCCATCATCGAAATCTTTTGTATTTTCACTGAGTTTAGGTGAAAAATATCCACTCCTGTAAATGAACAAAGCTATTTACTGCAGGGACGGATATGGCCCAGATTTTGGCGAGGATATCTGCATTCGGCCCGAAGCAAACGCAAATCGTGATAGTTACTGCAAATTCCCCTCCCACTATAACAACGGCTCTTATACTAAAGGACAAAGCTCCATATAAGCGTTCTGCGGCTCTTCATCTGATCAATTTATTCGGATTAGAGAATGGGAAGTTTTCCAAATAGAATGGCTTAGCAACTGATCTACATAATCTCCCTCTGTTATAAGTCATCGAGCAAACACTCTTTTCCATTTATATTTATTGAACTTTTTAAAAGCATGTCTCAAAAAAAATTAATGATTCATTTCATTACAAACTGTCAGATAATCGATCAACTTCACGCCTTGGGGAATGTCCCTTCACTGCATTGAATGATTCCTACAATAACTCCGAACAGTCCCAGAGCACTCCCAAAAATCTAAACAACCAATATCTTGACAAACGAGTCGGGATTCTGCGCATCAGCTATCGCACATCCACTCCCAGATACTCCAACGCAAATTCTAAGAATATATTCCCGATTTTTTACCCGCATAATAAGTTAGAAAAACCGACCGATATTCCCGTCCAGAATAACGAATAACCACAGAACATCACAACGTCAGGGTACCATGCTGTAGGATCTGCCTCACGGTCTAATTTGTACTCATTGATCTTTCCGATTAGAATAATCGCCATGATCACACCGTAAATTGCGACTGCCTCACAAAAGATTACACTTGATTATTGGGTTGTTCATACCTGACGAGATTTTTCGATCGAATTCTAGGAGCTTTCACTGCAGCACCCAAGATGCTAGCACCCGCAATGAAAATTCCCCTATATTAGATCGTATTTTTACCAAGCTGCACCGACGACAGAAGCACCAAGAGCAAGGCCAACACCGACATACGCCCATGAATAAGGTGAAATATGATAGAACATATCAGCCCAATCTACGTAACTCATTTTTTTCAATCGTATGATTTAAGTTTATCAGATATACCTGGTTAGAAAATATCGATTAAATCAATATAATCTCCACGAAAAAAATTGAAAATTCCACACTGAAATTTAAAGCACGGGATCTTTCAATATGGCATAATTAATAAAAATGATTAAAGAAGTCTCCAACAAAAACCAAAAATAAATGCAATTGCCTCCAGACATTCAAAAAATGCTCACCTATGAATTCGATCAGTAAACCGCACCACAATAAGAAAACGATCTTCCCATCACGTTCAAACCACCAGAACCCAAAAAAGAAAAACTCGAAGACGCCATCCGTCAAACCCTAAACGAGAACAAAGTTTTGAAGAAGAGAGTCAACGAACTCCAGCAAAGACTGAAATAGCGAATCATGATAATGAATTTTTTGAACGAACGAAACAAATCAATATGGTCGCATCAACTCCCTCCGTTAAACACGCTGATCCAAATGGTAAGTCGTGCTAAATCAAACAATTCCGTGAAGAACAGATCAGCTCGATCATTTTCCTGTTGATGAGACTGATTTTTCGTGTTATCATTATTTTCCACCAAAACCTTGCAATTCCTATTTCATCCTACTTAATTATTCCCCGATTGTTAGCACATAATATAATGCCACAAAGTTATTATTAATTGGCGTATGAAAGCAAAGAAACTCCTCCTAATCTTCTAACTTAACGAAACTTTCTTTTTACTGAAGGATCGCAATTCCAAGTACATCAATCCGCTCTTCCAAAAAAACCAACTCAAATTCCACGATAATTACAAAAATTACGACATCTGCCACAGACGAGGAAGAGTTGAACTTCTCGAATATTTATTCCAGTTTTAATCCCAAAGAGTCGATGTCGCAGTATGGTCACAGCTGGAAGGACCTCTAACTGAGGCACTTGCCCAACGCTACTTCTCGAGGTACTATCGTCACCTCCTGTTTGTTATGGCGACCAACCGACAGCTCTATGTGAATTCGAGTACGACTCCACATGAGAAATCAATACCAATCAGAAAAGACCTAAACATGGTCTACAAAAAATTCCCAGATTATTAGAAGGGAAACACCTTGGTGGTCTCTCCAGTGGCAAATTTAATTGAAGAACATAAAAAAAATGATCTGATAATTCCACCATTCAGTCTATAAAATCCGAAGTTTACGAAAGATGCTGGTCTCTAAGCTCTATCAAAATACATGAAAGGAATTCTGCTATTGCAGTAGGAACAGAAAATGGAGGACATTCGAGTGATTTCAAACAACAAACAAATTTAAAATTTATTCGACAGATACGCTCACAGCAAACATACTCCCACAACTTACGTTTGATTTGATATTGATTCGCGAGTATAAATAAGTGTTTGTTTTTTGGATTAAATACAATTAAGAGTCGAAAGGAATTGTTAAAGTTAGGGAGTAACGTTGAATTAAAATTATAATAAACACTAACAGCAACAAATCCACGATCTGCCTGATGTAAAACTTCGAAGTAGTGATGAGAGTTAGACCTCTGACTGGAAAAGAGAAAGACTAACTCCTCGCCTACTAAAAAGTGCAATAAGGGAAGAAGGCAAACCGATCTCGATCAAGCACAATCAAACTAAACCCTTCGGCGTACACCTTCTACTCCAAATTTCACAGCTACAATCCCACCCAAATCATAAAAGTCAACAGCAACGCAATCTGTGTCGCCGATCCCGAGTACAAGAATACAGACAACAAAATGAAGTAGTTTCCATTCGCGAGTGTTTTTTCTCCAACACACCATAACTCCTAAATCTTCCGTTAAAAAATCGCAGAAAATGTCGATATCACCATGAAAGGCTATAACTGCACCGTCATGGCCTATGGGATCACCGGGTCTGGCAAAACTTACACCGTATTCGGAAATTAGAAACTATAAGGTTAAAAGGGCATCTGTCACCTGGCATGCGATCATTTGCTAAAACTTAAAAGGCAGAAATAGTCCAACGGAGGAAAAGTCGCCTTGAAGTGCAGTTTCATCTAAATATACAATTAAAACGCCAGAGATCTACTATCACCAGATTGCAAAATGGTCAGCATCGTCGAAGACACAAAAAACGGAGGAACTTCTGTCTCCGATGTCACATAGATAACAGTCGAGGAAGCATAATAAATAATACAAGTGATCAACACTGCAACTACCCGCAGAATATTCGGCTCAACCCAAGCAAACCAATACTCGTCGAGATCTCATGCAATACTCCAAGTAAATATCAACATCGAAACTTCATAAGGACAAAAACTCAATTCGAGACTATGTATCATTGACCTGGCGGGATCAGAAAAATTGCAATCTCTAAACTGTCCTAAAAAAAATAACTAAGGATCTAATATCAACAAGTCATTGCTTGCTCTTGGAAACTGTATCAACGTCCTGGCAGAAAATACGCGCAAAGGGACCACCAACCATATCCCTTATCGGGACAGCAAACTAACGCGAATATTGAAAGATTCCCTGGGAGGCAATGCTAAAACTGTCATGATTGCCTGCATCAGTCTCAATCCTTTTACCATATAAGAAACCCTAACAACCTTAAACTATGCAACGAGAGCTCAAGGAATAAAGAAATTAATCCATAGAAACCAGGCTTAGAACGTCGATGCTTAGAAGGAAAACTTATGCTGGAAATGCCAGGAAAAGGTCAACCTTCAGGAAACGCCAAACAAACGCAACGAATAAAACAGATCACCAGGTGGAGAATTCACTTTTCATCGAAATAATGATCAAACGTAAAAATAAGAAACCAGACAAGATTAAATTTAGACGCAACTATTCACCGATCTGTTCAATCAAATCTACGATGATGTGGTCGACAACATAAGATAAAACTAGAAAATCAACAACTTGGGACCATCCAACTGCGATCAAGAGTGGATCAGAATAAAAAATATCAACGAGGAACAAGGAACAAGCTTGAAATAAACTCTCCTAGCCCTGGTGAGTAGAAGGAGAAATAAGCTTTACACCACGAACTATACAAAAAACCACTTCTAATAGTCGATGAAAGAAAACTGCTACCAGCAAGAGTCCGCAAATTATTTTACAACATAAGACTCTAGTAAAAAAGAAACTCACGAAAGTGGAATCATTTCCTTATCAGACACCCTGAAAAACATGTCCAGCACCGATTTCTACCTCGCTAACTCCAATAACAGGAAAAAAAGCAGGACAAAATTATAACCCGTCAGAGGGAACAAGTCCAGATAAAAGATGCCGGCAAAGGTTGTACCCAGCTAACGATTAAACTGATACTTATTTGAATGTAAAATGTCAAAATTAATGATATTGTTCCAAACTTAACGACTTTAGCTATAAACTCCCCATTATTAACCTTTTAATCAGTAGGCGATAATGCTTATCGAAAGATAGAACTTCAACCTTGAAAAACTACTCGACACTTGCAACTATAACTTCTAAAATCTGAGACCGCCCTAACAGGTCTTTAACATCGAAATTCCGTGTATAAATTAAAAAATACTTCAGAATCAGAACAATTCATGCCTGTTAGCACAGGCCTGAGGAGAAGAGTATTCTATAAAGTACCTTACAAACCCGAAGAGATCACTGCTCTGAAATAAGTAAAACTGAAAATGGTCGATCGTAATATCTTCGAAAAGTAAAGAATTTGTGAAATTTTATCAGATTCACCGACTAACTGATCATGAAACACCTGACAACCACCGATCTCAACCAGTAGCAGACTTTGTAGAGGTTATTAAGACTGCAAAAACTTCACAACGACCCCGTAATAACCACACTCACAGATCGAACGATACAAAAATTGAAAGAAGGTGGGATCTACACGTACGGTCGAGACAAAAAAATGAAACCAATCGTAATCTTGAGAGTGGACAAAATCGACACCAAATAAACTCAGGAAGAGTCTTTCAACGTGGCCTACTACCAAATGCTACCAGTGCTCAAATACATGCTGGTTCCATACCATGCCGAAAAATACGTCTTTATCGTAGACATCAATGACATGAATCTCGTCTCCATCCCCTTCTTCTACGTCGGATAAATGATCTCCAGACTCACCTTGTTCTTCTGCTGCAACGTTGAAAGAACTTTCATCTTTAACGCAGGAACTCTCACCTATATATGGCCAGTCATAAGTCCCATGATCCCAGAACACTCCAGAAACAGAATCAAATTCATTAAAAAAGGCAAATAAAATGAGGTCTTCTAATTTATCAGTCCCCATCAACTATAAAAAAGGTTTGGAGGCTAACTTGACAATCTTTAGGAATTTTGGCCTCCAAAACCCCTCCCTTTCTACAAATTAAAAAAACCCAAACTTGGCGATCCAGATGGCTAAAACTACATGAGTATAGTAGAGGCTGACGAAATTTAAAGCCAAACCTAATTTTATAGTGTTATGGATAACTCCGATTATTTTTCTGATAGTAAAAATGACATCTGCGGGTGCAAAGATTGCATAATTTTTTGATTCTGTCTTATCGCCAATTTTCAAATACGGTTAATTCATTCAGGCCTATAGATATTATCAATGAACAATTAGGGCATAAAAATGGATGATTTGAAAGTATACTCGAGAAAATAGATCAAAACGTGGGTAGACACCTTCCCCTATGCGCCCAACAGAGTCGAAGATTTAAGAAACGGAGTCTTCTTTTGCAGACTTCTCAAGGATATCTACCCAGAATAGTTCTCCTCCAAAACAAAGATCTATGATCGACCAAGGGGAGACTATGAATGCACAAACAACCTCAATCTGATGAAAAGAATACTTAACAAACACAACTACCAAATGGAATTAAATGTAAAAATTATTTTAACAGTAAGGTGCGAACTGTTCTCGAATCGAAGAATTGCTTCGAACTTGTCAATTGGTTTAAAAACTTCACCGAAAGATCCAACATTCTCAATCTCACAACAATTAATCCATTCGAGGAAGCTAACTGCAAAAAATAATAGATTTTGAAGCGTTAGAGAAAATACTCTTCGAGGAAAAGCTAGAAAAGCAGATGTATGACCGAAAGAAAATCCTCGAAAGACAATATGCTATCCACTGAAAGAGATCCCCACAACAAGGGAAATAGAGTCTCCAATGCAGGACTGGGAAGATCAACCGTATTTTAGAACATTAAAGTCCCAAAGCATAGCATACTTCATCTCGGAGATAACGCCAAATCCACGAAAAGCATTTCTGAAGACGAGGGAAGTCACCAAAATCGACAAATATGGTACCTTCAAAAGTAGTTCAGCACTGCCGAATAAAAAGATCCCTTTGAACTCCTCAGATAGAGAGCCTTAGAGGAAAATATCGATCAATTTCGAAAAATCTTAAATCGCGTTAAAGAAACCGTGTAGAATTAAGAGCTAGAGAATTAGAACTCTGATTTTGAGCAGTTTAAAACTAAAATTCTCAGGTAAATTTTTCACAGGAATTGATTTATTTTCACAGGAATTGATTTATATTTGCTTACTATGCTTTATATCAAACCATTATTAGTTGTTGATTGTCCCACCGACTAAAAACTGTAAATATCATTGTTTAGGATTCAGCTGAATTGGTTCGTGTTAATTTATGCTATACTTATTTTGTTACCAGTAGATCAGTTTCTTCTTATAGGGTTTTAAATCAAATGCTACCCTAAGTTTTTTAGCATTTTTAATTAGAAGTCTGAACTACGGAGATATCCCCTCTTCAAACTTCTTCAAATCGCAGGTTTAACTAGACCATGGAGAACCCCCATATTGGAGCAGCAGTTTCGCTATTTAAATATTGTTGTTGACCATTGCATAGTGTAACGTTCTTTTGTTACCAAAACAAACAAAGTCTACGTTAACTCCTTTCGACAGAATCAGTTTTACGATCTCGAAATGGTTGTACCTCACTGCAACCATCAACGGAGATCGACCTTTTTCGTCCTTCTCGTAGAGATACCTAATGTCCTGGGCTAGAAAGTCGATGACAGGCTAGGGATCCCCAATTTTAACCGCCTTAAAAAACATATAGCTACCCTATTTCTAAAATGGTGAAACTCTCGACCAGAACGCATCATACATATTAGTTTTTTTGATATGATACATCTTGCTTCTAAAAAGGGCATCTAACATCTGATTTCCAAGCCATTTCAACTTGTCCTTCATTGGTGGTCTCTTAGCATACAGTTTGGTGTAATAATCCTACTACTCCACCGGGGCATCCTCATTGATATCAGTAACCGATATCTAGGTCATGTCCTTCTGAGGCGTCTTCGTCGGAGTGTTCAAACACTGGAAGTTGTTCTGCAGGACACTGTTATCAACTATCAACATCCTGTTGTTGAGCCTCTTCTTTTTATGATCGCTCATCTTCTCGTAAAATATCGGATCCAGTTTCTAAATATCCTACAACTTCTTAAGCTCTGTTCGACCCTAATGCTGAAGATTCCTCCCACAAATAGTACTAAACTCCCTAATTCTGTTTATCATCTAGTCCTTGTAAGATTTATCCGAACTTTGCTGACTCGGATACTCCTGGGCTTATACAATTTTCAGTTTCGTGCTCCCATTCGTATTGAACTGGTTGTAACTGCCTTTCATCTGACCAATCAGTCTTCGGAACTATTTGCTGTGGTTCGCCTTCTATCGTGACTGGGAAGGTCGACTTAGCAGAACTGAGAAGTTTTTACTCCGGATACCCCCAATCTCAATATCAATCTCCCTCTTCTTCTTGCTCTCTTAGGTCTTCGAAAATAAGGAACTTCTATCAGGACCAAACACTCTTTCGTAGGCCTGTTTTTTTACAACGTTGGATTTCTTTTCAATAAAGGAGGAAGTTCCCCTCCGATAATTTTCAGGCTCATACATAGTCTGTGACTTGATCCGACTATCTAAAAAAGTCATCCTAAATTATCTATTCTTATCATTGATCTCAAAAATCTCACCAATCTTCTTAATCTTATGCTGTTACTTGACCGACTCGGAGTCCAGCTGAATCGTATCATCCAACACCATCTTTGTCTTACTCTTCAGCTCGTACTGCTCCTTTCTAATCTCAAATATCCTTGCAGGATCTATCGTCTCACCTTGCTTGTGAATTCTGGATTAATTCTTGGGTAGTCTGTCGGCGTAAAAGTTCTTAAGACCCTTTTTATTCAGTTTCAAATAATTGTTATTTCTTGGAGGAGTAGAAGTCATCAAGAAATCCTGAGGATATCCTGAATCGTTATTCATGCGATTCAGCAATGCATTCGTTTTGTACTGACTTTGGTATTTGATATAACCTGCAGTCGGATTCCCAAATTCTGAGTTGGGACCATTCATTAATAATTTTATTTATATTTTCTCGCAAATAGTCATCCGTATGTTGAACTATCAATAAAATCAGGTTAATAATATCTTTTCAAATTCTTAGTCGGGCAAAAAG
>JAOWAT010303286.1:0-35682 GCA_028571025.1 Longipedia americana
AAACTTTGTCATCCGACAAAAAACTCCACTTTGGAATCAAACTTGCAATGTTTGTATCTGCTTTACTGATTAAAAACATAAGTGCTCAAAATTTCGCAGAAAATGTCTTAATCGCGCTGTTTGGAAGGTATTATTCCAGGGAAATAAGTTTGAAGCTTTTGCAGCCGACATAAAGGATACTCTCATATAATAAACAATGGAAGTTCAGGGGCTTTTGGGATACCCATGAATAGAAGATTAACGACTACTGTGTTAAGACCTATCACCAGGACAAAATTATAATGGGAGATATTCAAGCCAAGGGAGCTATTAAAAATCCTAACTAAAAAAAACTTAATATGTCCGTTGATACCGTATCAGTGTTCGGAGTCAATACGAACTTCTATGAAAGGGAAGTCGAAAAGTTAGAAACAATCTTCGGGAGTGCCATCAATACTTCCCCACAATTTTTCAAGAAAAAATGTAATTTTAACTTTAAACGTAGCTGCCAGTGCTCTTTTTGAGTAATTGAAAAAAGCAGCGGTGGGACTTTTGGATCTGACGAAGTGCTAGCAAAACCCAGTTCGGTAGGGGATAATTTCATTTTTGACAGTAATATAAGGTGAGATATTTAGTCTAAGGACGATACGCTGGTGATTCTGACGATAAATTTGTTACTTTGCGTTACAAATAACAAATCGATATCAGAAGAAGTACTTCAATTCTGTGGTCTCAGTACAAGACCAAGAGTAAAAGATTTCCAGTCTGTGATGACTATCGAGCTAACAATAAGCTACTGTTTGGGTATTATGCTTGTGGATCCTCCGAGCTTCAGAATATGCACTTATAAATATGCATCCTAGCTTATTTACAAGCTTTCTAAACTGTACCAGAATGCTAATGGTGACTACTAGTTTTCAAAATAAGTCATCTTTAAAATGAAAGAAGCTCTTAAGTAAATTTGTAACTTCATTATAGAGTGAATATTTAGAGAATCAATCCTTACGTTTACAGTGGAAAAGACTGGTAAAATATAGTCGAAATATTCAACACTGTTTCAGAATAAAACAAGAAAAATCGTCCCAATACTTTGAAGGTCTACGGTTTGATCCCACCTGATTCACTGGTGATGCCTTCCCAGAACAAGAAACATCATCGTTAAAAAAATGTATACAAAACTGACAAAATATTCGACTAGTTTCCGTAGACATTCTAACAACAAGCAGCGAGGGATTTTTGGCTTTATATTATCGTAAGAGATTTGTTCTACGCCCTATTTACCAAACAGGAAATCCAAAGTGCTGAATATCATAAAGTAAGCTCAAATCAGGGTTCTCATCGGTACTAGGTTGGAAAAGAATGCCAATATTAGGAGTAGTCGTCAATAAAATGCTAGATACACTAACTGACAAGCTAAAGGGTTTTTTCCGGGAACATTCTTTTACTAACTGGCTATATTCTTGTCAGATAGGGCAGTCTAGTGTAGCACAAATGCACATACAAAGACACCATAATGATGGTGGACTCATCAGACCCTCGGAAACTCATGCTGGTACTCGATGGATCTGCCCTTTCAATAACATTTCCTGATGTTAAAGTGGTTCTCGACTTCAAGGTTCATTTTTAGGAAATGAAAAAAACCATACTTAAATATCAGTTGACCCTGATTGTGAAGCAAGTATAAAGCGCCTTAGTTCTTTGCCAATGATCCTTTTCTTGTGTGCTGACATTTAAAAAAGTTTTAATGATAAACTAAGGGATTATTTACAATATTTTAATTTAATTTTTAATAGTGAGATTCATTCAACTGGAAGTTATTAGGTTATTATTAACTTTTTGACAAAATCCTTTCACTTTTGCCAATACACGGCTTTATCTAACGATAATGATCAGGTTTTTAGCAAAATGGAGTCTTTAAATTACAGGCACGGGCATCATTGGATACCATACAATGCTAACACCTCAACAAAAAGCTGATCTTCAAGGATTCCATCGTTCAATCAGCAATTCCTATCGAGCATCCTACGTGGTATTCAAGTCAATCTATGAATACTACCATTAGTTGTTACCTTTGTAGTACAATACTCCAGAGTATCACCAAAGACGTGGAGAAGTAAATCACATTTCTAATATGATTAGATTCATGCCAAAGTAGCCAAGAGGATCCTTGAGTTAAGCTAGAGGAATAAAGGTATATATTTGAAACTTGGGCAATATATAGGCAACTTGGAAAGGATAGTTCCCCGTCAGTTCACATAAGTGTTAAAAGTTCTACAAGATTCGACTACTCCTCTCTCTTACGACTAGATTAAAGTTGTTATAGAATAAGACCTGAAAGTTAAACCTAAGTAACTTTTCGACCTCTTTCAAAAAGAACCCATTGCTGCAGCCTCGCTAGCTCAGGTTCATCGAGCAATTCTTTTATAGACTGGATAGTAGGTAGCTGTCAAACTCCAATACCCATTTTTAAGAACACAGTCAAAGTATGACATAAAGATTCTCTCTAAAATAACACAGCTTTGCAACTATCTTCTAAAAAAGAATAGATACGACGACATCGATCTGATGAAATTATTTCACACATGGACAGAGAGTTTATAATAATAGCTTAGCTTTAGACAGTAAGTACAGAATGGAATATAAACCAAGGGGCTCTTCAAAGAAAACTTGTAAGTCTATGTTCCTCGATATTACCAAAAACATTGCACAGATCGGCTAGTGTTAATGGAGTACGTAGAAGGATTCAAAGTTGACAATCCCGAAGCTATGAGAAAGCAAGGAATCAATCCAGCAAAGGTAGCACAAACATTAACAGAAGTCTTTGCAAAAATGATATTTAAACATGGATTTGTTCATTGTGATGCTCACCCTGGAAACATTTTGATTAGAAAAGCCAAGTACTATGATAAAGATCTTAACTATCAAATAGTATTGCTTGATCACGGACTGTATCGAAGAGTCGATAAAGAATTTATCGGAAATTTTAGTGGTCTATGGCTTTCGCTGATAAAAGCCGACAAAAGAAACACTAAAAAATATGCTGCAAGGCTAAACATCGAGAAACATATTTAATACCTCCCCCTAATATTTCTTCATAGGACACTGAACAGCTCTAAGAAATTGGGCGCATCTGTCACTCAATAAGAGATAAAGTATTTGAGATAAAAAGACCTGGCCAACTTCTAGTCGATCAATCACATTCTACAGGACTTACCACCAGACTTAATGTTTATTATTCGGGCATCGAATTTGATAAGTTCGCACTGTCAGAAACTGGGCGGGACTACGAGGCAGAGAATCATGGAGTACACGCGGTAGAGTTTGCAGTAATTTATTTACGATTTAGATTTATCTCATCGAGCTATGCTGGGTATGTGAGCAAAACGTTGATTTTGGGAATAAGAATATGGATATTCTAGCACTTCTTCCGTCTATACAAAATGATCTTCGGAACTTTGTCTACGTGAAGATAGGTGAAGGCAGGAAAAAAACCGCGGAAAAATCTCTCATTTTTACAAAACACTATTTATATTCGAATATTTGGACACTAACGACTGTTAGTGATTTAATTATCTATCTATCTATTCGAATATCTTGACTCATTAAGCGAAATTTGCCCGAAGAGTTAAATAGAACATTCAGTTCTCTCAGATATCACCAAGAAGCTTGTCAAGAACAGATAGGTAATTTTTACGTATGACCTCTGGATTATTCATATAGTGGAATGCAATCAAGGACACTGAAAAACCCATCACCCAACATTCACCCATAGGCAGTTTTATTGGAGCGCCTCTTCTACGCAACAGTTTATATATCACATCTGAACCCTTATTCAATAGAAAAAGTGCAATCTATATTTGACGACTCTCCGATTCATTCAACAGACTGACACCCCCCAAGAACGCGGATGTTGGGCACAAAACTTGCAATATCTATGAAAAATACTGTTGCTGTTGGAATTTCGAAGCCACTTCATATAAACACAAAACAGTCTCCTAGTTAGCATGGTAAACCCTCCAGCATAGAGTAAAGACGAGATATATCCTTTAATAAACTTGTATATTTCTTTTTTAGGTCTATATTCGTCACGGGATATTTTACTTTTTGAACAGTCGGTCTCTCTTGAAGACTATGAGTGGAACAAGATGGATCGTTAGATACAATTTCCATAGGTTGCTATTCGTCGCGAAAAACTGATTGAAAGCGTAAATATCACAGGATCCTGTATGCAGGCATCTTTCATTTTTCAATGGATTGTCTATTGCTTTTCTGATGAATTCTTCGGTTACAGAGAAGATTTATTACTTTCCGGCTGTTGACATCTGCACTTATATCAATATTATACTCCTTAACAGGTGATATATTTTTGTGCTTTGTAATTTGTCAAAATATAATATTCTTTAAATTAGAATTTCTTGCAAAAAGGGGCAACAAGAGTCAGTTGAATTGGTTGCAATTCGCAAGCTAAAAATTATGATTAAAGAATATCAAAAAGGGAAATTACTCATTTAGGCGTTGCTTATTTCCGGAGGACCCACAGCAAGTATATGAGAGGAATCTAGGAGTAAAAGGGACGGTTACTTTCATCAGAAAGACGAGAACTGCGATAAAGATGGCAAACCCATGCATGCCTTTGAGATTGTTCCATAGAGAATTTTACTAGGAAGTGGACATCCACGAATTAGGAACAAATATGAAGAAGATGATGTCCATAACTTCTAAAATAATCACTAGAGCAAAAGTCTAAATTAAAATTCATGCGTTACGATTGTTATTGAAACGTGATCTTTCTTGCTGACTAGGTAGAAGTACGCGAAGAACAAAAAAACAAAGTTGTAATCCGAACGGATCAGGCATCCCCATGCCGAAACGTGCTTGCTCATTATTATATGCGTACTAGAATTGCCAGGATCACCATCTAGGTTCTGTGAGTATTAAGATGCTAATTGTGGTGGGGCTAAACACTCGCATACATTTCCCTTCTGTTGTTACCAATTCGACTTAACGATCCTTATTTATATCGTTAATTTTCAAACTCATCAAATATACTAGGAAGCTATTTACGAAAAATATATGCATAGAGGTTCGTTCCAGATATCTATCAGAAATTGCCAGTTTTTCGACTCCAGCGATCACAAATCAACGACCTTTTCCGACAAAGTTATTGCACGAGAATTGGTTGTTTCCAATCTGTCTTTTCGACAATCGCCATTACTCCGGACCGTTTTCCAAACACTTGACATTTTGGCGTAGTTTTTATTCGGGATACTATCTTCCAACATATTGCCTGTAGTACTGACGATACTGTCTGTATCCCACCTCTTTCCCGTTAATAACTGCTCCAATATTGGTCATTTTAATCCTTCGTCGCCTTCTCTTTTCTAACATTTCCAAAGTGGGATGTCCCAAGTCTTAGAAAGATTCGTCTATTTATTCAGCAATCATTTGTTTGTTCTCTCTCTCAATCTACTCTCGGCCAAGGATATCAGTTTCTTATTCAGAAGATGTTTCTTCTATTTTCCACAAATAAAACTTTTCGTATTCCTGGAAATGATCAATATCCAGTTTGGAATGGCCTAAATCAGTCATGTGCTGCTTGGTGCTTTCCTCATTAGTGAAAACTTGATTGCAAAATACACATTTGTTGTCGTATTTTACTTTATTTTCAACGTAGAGAGATAGTTACTTTACATCTAGACACTCATCAGCAAAAGGTGGGAAGTTATGCTTCTATTTTAGGTGATTTTGTGTATTCCATTCATTGCAGAACATGCATTGCTAAACTTTTGTTAGGCCAAGAACTTCGAAGTCAGATTCAGAAGATGCTTTGCTTAGAGTCTTATTGGGTTTTTCCATAATCCTTTTCCTATTTTTTTGGTGTTTTTGTGATTTCATGTGATGCTTGTATGTGTTCACGGATAGGAAGGACTTACAACAGATTTAGCAGTGCAACTCCTTCTGTTCTGAAGATTTTGACGACGCCTAGCTTTCGAACTCTAAGATAAGACTGAAATATTACGAGTTGTGTATTAGTCAAGAGAAAGTGGGAGAAGGCTGATCAACTTTCTTTTGACATTATAGCGATGATGTTCTGACTTGTAGTGATTTTTGTAAAGTTGTTATTCTTCGAAGGCAATATTGCAATTCACGCAAACGTAGGTTTCACTCATGCAGCAATTGAACTTCAATATTTCTAACACTCCTTAATGTAATGTATTATATTGGCGTTCTTTTGAATTTGATGAATGCCTCAATAGTCAAAGAATTATTTTCCAGTTAATTTCCCCCACCTATTATGCTAAGAATAATCACTTCTTTAACTCTCCTCCGCAATTCTGAGATGGACTCAGACTTAACCCCCGAGATAAATTTAATCAAACAAGTATGGATATGGAATATGTGATTGTTTTTGAAAAAAATGGTGATCAGACGAGTTATCGCCACGAAAAAATTAACTAAAGAGAAAAACAATACGTCAAAACGAAAAAGGGCTATCAATAAAAACTGGGGGTTCTTTCTTCGCAAAGAATAGAAGACTTTCTCGGAAAATTATTTACGTACATGATAAGAATATATTGGTTTTACAGTAAGAAGATATTGTGGCCGAGTGGTTAAGGCGATGGACTTGAAATCCATTGGGTTCTCCCGCGCAGGTTCGAATCCTGCCAATATCGTTTTTTTATTTATAACTTTCTAAATATGGGATTTCTAAAACTCAAACATGCAAAAATCACTGTCCAACTTGATAGCCATTCATTCTTTCTAAGGCACGAACTAAAGCTTGTGTTCCTAACCTGCCGTCCCCTTCCTCTTTGAGTTATTCATAGAGCTTCTTCATGAGTTTCAGATTTGGGAGTTATAGACCCATTTTTTCCGACTACTAAAGTGCGATTTTCATATCTTTTCCAAAGTGTTCTGCATAGCAAACAGGACTCAGATCTTTGTCGACAATGCGATGCCCAAAAGTTGTAAGGTACACTGAATTAGCAAAGCCTTTCATAGTTGTCTAGACAACCTGATGAAGATCTAACTTCATTTTTGACGCATAAAGTAAACCTTCAACTACTCCGATCATACTTCCGGCCACAATTACTTGGTTTGCCATTTTGGCGTGTTGCCCGGATCCTGCTCCTCCAAAATACTGGATTTCCTTGCTGTACGTTTTAAAATATGGTTCTACCACTTTCAAAATTTATGCCCTTCCCCCACACATAAGTACAAGGGTACCTGCTTTTGCACCAATGGCTCCTCCAGTCATGGCGGCATCTATTGTGTGTATTCCTTTTTATTCAGCATTTTTCGATATTTTTTGAGCTAAACTGGGCTGACTAGAAGTATGATCGACCAAAATTGTTCTATTTATTAAATTCCAAAAATTACTACTTTTTAGCGTTTAGAAGTAATCCATTTTCTCCGAAATAAACATTCTAAACATCTTTCGGATAACCAACAACTGTAAAGATAATATCTGAATTCATTGCCAAATCTTTGGGTTCCATCCACCTAGAATTCTAGGGAAATTAAGTTAGTAAAGATTCTGCCTTGGATTTGGTGCGATTGTAGATGTTGACTGTGTGGCCAGCTTTGAGAAGATGTCGACACATATTTTATCCCATGAGTCCTGTGCCTACCCACCCAAAAACTTTGTTCATTAATTTTTTTGAAAAAACATTAATAAATAAGTAGATAGGTGTAATATATTTATATATTTTTTAATCAAAAAAATCAACAATCCCTTGTGCCATGGAACTGACTGCTGAATAAAGGATCTAGATAGAGAGGAAAAAAAAGGAATAATAGTAACTTGCTCGAAAACAAAGAGAGCAGAAAGAAGAATAATAAGGGGAGAGTGGAGATGACTAAGGAAAGGAGGAATAAGGTAACACCTAGTAAAAAAAGAAGAAAAAGAAAAGAAACCGAAAGAAAAAGAAGAAGAAAGTGGAGTAAAAAGAGTAGCTCTTTCCAGTCATAGAATAAATCCCTCCGTAATAACTGAAGGCGTAAACTCAAACTAACTAGAGGTTCAGACTACTTGGAGCATGGGATTTGCCAGTCAAAATTAAACTGCCAAACAATCAGTTTTAAGCATATGACCCTAATTAACTACAGGAATATAGGGTTCCCAGGGTGAAAAGTGAGGAAAATAAAATGAAAGATTTGATGCTTGAAGAACATATTCAGTACCTTAGAAAAGCCGCCTAAGTACAAAGGCAGGTTCGTAGATTTGCCCAAAGAATAATCAAGCCGGGGAGAAGATTGATCGACATTTGTGAAGAACTGTAGAACTATAACAGAAAACTAGCTCCATAGAGTGGGCTAGACTCTGGAATCGCATTCCCAACGGGATGCTCTATAAACCACTGTGCAGCACACTACACCCCGAATCCAGGAGACAACACTGTTTTGAACTACGATGATGTTTGCAAAATTGATTTTGGAACTCACATCAAAGGGAGAATTATAGACTGTGCTTTTACTGTAGCGTTTAATCCAACTTACGATAAACTTCTTGAAGCAGTCAAGGATGCAACCAATACTGGAATCAAATAAGCGGGAATTGATGCGAGATTAGGATAGATTGGAACTCGAATTCAGGAAACTATGGAGTCATACGAAGTGGAAATCAAAGGAAAAAACTTACCTGTTAAAGTAGTCAAAAATCTAAACGGACATTCCATCGATCCCTACAAGATTCACGCCGGGAAAACTGTTCCCTGCGTGAAAACTAATACTAATGTTAAAATGTAGGAAGGTGAGACGTACGCAATATAAACTTTTGGAACCACTGGAAAGGGGCATGTCAGGTAGGAAGGAGACTGCTCTCATTATATGCAGGATTTCCATTTACCGAAAAATCTCAAAATACCTGGACGATCAAAGGCCTTCTATAATACAATCAACGAAAGGGTAAGTATTAATACTTATTTAGTTTAGCACTTTATGTTTTTGCAAGCGATGGGTTGAGAAGTTGGATATTCCAAGCTACATTTTGCCTCTGAGAGATCTGTGCCAGAACGGAATAGTGAACGCCTATCCACCTCTTTGTGACGTCGAAGGAAGCTATGTTGCTCAATATGAGCATACACTGATTTTAAGACCGACAGTAAAATAGGTGCTTTCGCGTGGAGATGATTATTGATTTGAAAATTGAGAATGGTAATTAATGGTAATATTTTTTTATTGAATTGAATATAATTTTATCTGAAAAATATCCATGAATAAAGCATTGATTCTACTGGGACTTCTCTTGAGCTGTGCAATGGCAGTTCAACTCAGAACCCAAAAACATGAAGCTGACTGGACTAAACTTGATGTTGATAACCTCAACGATGATGAAAAAAACTTGGACGAGTTCATCAGAGATGCCATCGACAGATTGGATGGTGACTTGGCAGGAGCAGCCAAAAGAGGAGAAAACTACAGATACGCATATGTGAATGGTGATAACGAAAACTGGGATATCCAAGCAAAAAGAGACTCCGACGGAAACAACGAAATCTTAGTTGCAACTCGAACTTAAAATTACCAGGATGAGGATGACGAAAACACAATTATCAGCAAAAAAACATCCATCATCAAAAAAGCATTTGCCGACGTTCTTAAAGCTGCATGAAAACCAAGACTCTCATTGATTTCTGAAGTTCGGAATTTATGATGGCTTTTTTTTTGAATTTCAATAAATATCTACTTTAAATATTTTTCTGACATGAAGTATGACTTCCTCTGCAAAACCCAATTTACTATAATTCTGTTACCGGTTCCTGTCCCCGAGGGAGGGACAAAAATAGTTCAGAAGGAGCAGTTAATTTCTTGTCCCGGAATTTTTCAAAGTCGGGATCAACAATCACATTTTTTAGAATGATACACCTAGAATGGTATACCAGGAGCTACGAAAGTTTGTCGATAAGCCATCCAACTAAAATAGATTAAAGATATAATAAAATTTGCATTGGGTTAGATTATTGTAGACAAGAATGCATCATACGCAAAAAAATCTTTTTCGTAGAAAAAATAAGTGTAAACATCACAAAAATATTCGAAAGCTAGCAGGGACATAGAATTTTCACCTTGACAATGAGTAAGACTAACGAACACTCAAAGCAAAACAGCAACTAGAGCAATACAGTGAGATGCTCGCCTGGGAATCCAGTATAGTTCAGAATATGCCTAAAATTAAACAACATGATGATTGGACTCGTGAATAGTAACATTCCTGTTCAGCCAACTGTCGACAGGACTAAAATAAATTTGACAACGCTGAAAATCATTCAAAACTAAAAATAAAAACTGAGAATTCGCACAATCGAACATACACTGACTACACAAAAAAGAACATACACCAAATCAAATCTCGGTCTAAGAAAAGTTAGCTGGGAAGCTTGAGAAGCTCAGTGGACGCTGGGTAACTCAGGCTAAGTTTCAAAAATGTTACACCCTTATAATCGCCAAATTTTCACCATCCAAAGTAAAGACCGTCCACCGGGAAAATTTAGTTTGCTAAAAAAGTTGTCACAGTCTTTCCTTACAGGGAAAGCGGATAACTGGAGAAAAAACCAAGGAGGCATTTAAGAACTGAGTCTTCGAATAATGACAATGGAAAAATAAGTGTTTTTAACATCAATGGAGAGAGCATTTCAAATATTACGGCAAAATAACCTTTGGATACGGGGAGTCAGATTCACAGTAGGACTCTTCATGATAGATATAAAATAAAAGCTAATTCCCAGTCCAAAAGAAGCAATCATCCATAAGATTAGCACAGCCCAAAAACAAGAAGGACTCTTTCGAAAGTATCAAAAAGTAATAACAGCAAAAAAAGAACTGGCAACTGGATTAATCCCTTAAATTCAAATCGAAATATAAAGAGAGTCTACAAAATTAATCAAAAATCTCCCCTAAAGCAATAATTCTAGACTCTTTCAAGTCTTTTGAAGAGGGAAATAAATAATTTGCAAGCTTCTTTCCGCTAAGCTTATCCTATAGAAAGTAATGACCTCGCTTTCAACAATTGAATGATTCTTATTTCTTAATCTATTTAGCATTATATCCATTTTGCCAAAGTTTGGCATTTTTCTTGAGAATATTTTGAATTGTAATAAATATCGGTTGTTCTTAAGTACATGTATCGACTTAACTTTCGAAACTACCAGTCAATGAACGTGATAACCAGAAATAATGATGGAAATTAGCTCTGGCTAGGGGACTACGGGGCAGCTACGGATCTGGGAATGTTAAAACAAAAAAAAATAAAACATGGTATATCTATATGGTAATAGTCTCAGTATTGACCGCGGCAGCAATGCTTAACATATAGTATCCAAAGGAAGCCGAAATTAACCATAAAGTGATTCATGCCTACGACATTCCTAGTTATAAAATGACTCCACATTTTTAGGAGGCTTACCATTTCGTGAATGAAAGTCTAAAGTCCGGAAATGTGTTGGTTCACTGTGCAGCGGGCATTTCAAGAGTAAATTTTGGCATAATAGTATAGTCAACAACTTGTGTTATTGTTTATCTGATGAGAAACAGAGGTCTGAGTTTCAAGCAGTCCCTGTAGTTATGCAGGTCAAAAAGACCAATAGTAAATCCGAACTACGGATTTCAAAGTTAGCTGAGCAAATACTAAATATATTTAAAGAGAAGGCAAAGCGATAGCAAGGACAAATAGCTGATCAAAAAATAGTCCAATAAGAGTTAGTACAGGCAAAACAAAAACCCTATCAAATCGTAATTACTCAATAAGTAAGTTGAGGAGTAAAAATCAGCAGTGATGAAGTTTATAGGTCAATAAAAATTACCAAAAGATAGATAGAAATTTAATTCTACTGTCGGGGGGAAAAAATCGACAAATAATAAAATATATGGACATGATAAAACGATGATGCCAATGAGGGGTAAATCTGTCAACTACCACTCCAATCAAAATTAGAATAAATTGACTCAACAATTTCTGACTTTCAAACTGTAACAACCCAAGATTGTAACAATTAAGCGATGATTAATAATTTCAAATATCCCCTTTTTAAGCTTCAATAGTGACTTTGTTATTTATAATCGATTCTATTGAAAAATAGGCTACAGAAATGAATAGTATCAGTCCCAGCAATCGGGAATAATAAAGCTAGCAATAGGAAAAGGACAGTATTAGTCAGGTCAACGAAAAATAGAGTCATAGGAATAATGACTAGTAAGGATAGGGTGATAAGATAAACTATCACCAGTAATTTTGCAGACTCTATCTCACCCACACAATTTTAACGACGCAACTCAAAGAACTCGTGATAGAAAAAGCTTAATTATTAACGAGGCTAAACAAACTCTAGGTATATTCTGTGCTGATACCAGAGAAGAGCTGATGAATTATCAGAGGGCGGGACGGGACAAGTTGATTAAAAAAAGAAAAGAATCAGACGAGCTGCTTCAGAAATAGCCAGACACTACAAATGTTACGTCTAATCTTGCAACAAGTCTTACGGGTATTTTTCGATATATTTGAAGATCGGAAGGAAGTTTGAACCAACATATAAAAATTAAGCACCCCCTGGTTTACAAAGGAATGGGATTCCTCGGTAGTGACAACCCGACAGTGAAGTAATCCGACGACGAGGAAGATGAGTCCTCTTTGTGAATGATTATCTTTTCAGGGTCCGTACTCAAAATTAAAAAAGGAATAGAGTTGAACTTTATCATTCTAACCTGTAAAAATTCCCAATAACTCACCTTACTTTGAGATTGTAAAACTTTTTGTTTGGTTCCTTCACAGCCCGATTTTGCGGAGTGGATACCCTGTGTCCAAAGGAGTATTCCGTTTGCAAGAAGCTATTTTTTTTCTAGCTCAGGTGTTTGAGATGATTTTTATGGCCTTTCAGCATTTTTCTGGCCTACTGGGTAAAGTCCGGATGCTGATCTAAAAATAGACTGCGGGCAAATACATCGAGATTTGGTGATATTTTATTTATAGAAGTTGTGCATATTGTTAGAAAGAACGAATTTGGAATATTTGATCGTTGGTTTAACTTTGAGCAATCTGGTGAATAGTTTATTGTTTTATTGTAATACAACTCTACTAGACTGAGCAGAATTTCTGATACGGTTTCCCATTACGGAGTTTGAACTAACCGGTCTTAATGTGCTCTATCTTAAAGTTGTTTTAAGACTGCTTTTTATGTTTTTTAGGTTTGTTAGATGTTTGCCTTGGTTCTATTTATTAAATGGTCTGAGTACTCTGACTGTATTAAGGAAATTCAATCTCTGGTTGTGGCTATTTAAATTCCAAAGGTTCATTCACCTTCTCTGTCTTGAAATGGAAGCAAACGCACTTATATATAGAAAAAATATATCAAATATTACATTTATATAAACTTCATTAATTTTATCCTACTTATTTGTAGCAGAATACACGATGTTTTAAGTTCAAGAAAACAATATTTCTTCGAATTCACGTTATCTTTTGTTGAACTCCTACTATTCTTGACTGTTTTACTACTCCTTGTCTCCGAGGAACAGGTTGTCAAAATCGTCTTCAATATTTCCAGAGCATGCTAGTTCCTTCCGCCCACTACCCCCACTCCCACTGACTTCACGACTTTTCTCCTACTTTGATTCTTTAGAAGAACTTTTTACGTTACACTCACTTTGCTATTACTCAATAGCAAGTGTGTCATTGTCGAAATGATCAAAATGCATATCCGAAAAACTTTTTGTCTCCTTTAAAGTAACAAATGTTGACTCTGTTGAATGCGGAAATTTAGGTGGACCAAACACTTTTTACTTTTATTGCATATCTTCAGTATTTTACTGAGCTATTGTGCTTTAACTTTGAACTGGTCGGGAAGTATGCGATTTAGGATGAGCTGATCGCTCTAAAACTGGCTAAATTTGGTGCTAGTTAGGCATTTCATACTATGCCATCGAATTCTTCATTGACATTGGGTTTGAATACTTGAAATTAACTAGTTTCTTTGAAAGTTATAACGGAAATCCATTGGGTTTTCTAGAGAAACTGGTTTTTGGGTTTTAAAAGTAACTACCTTCCTTTCTTTGCTTTTAATAGGAGATATTGCTCGGTGAAATCTGTTTAGCTAAAGTGCTGGAGTATTCTTTGGAACTAGTTCCATCTAGTGAAGAATTCATCTGACCAGGAAATACAGTAGAAATTGGTTTTTTTATAGGCATTTCATAGAAACTTCTGATCGCTTTTCGAGAATGTGTATAGTTAGAGTCCGTTTTCACATTTTTGCTGAAGGAAAGACTCGAGTTTTTCAATGTTCTAGCCTAGGCAAGAAGTCCATGGAGTGTCTACTGTTTTTTTACACTGGCTAGTTACGGGATTATTAGTTTAAACAGTTTGACAATCCCTGTAACCATCACGTGTTAATAGACTTTACCCTGCGCGGACTACTGGGATATTGGGAACTGCGGGTAGTTGAGAACAGGATCTTCATTTATCCAGACTCTCAAAGAATTGTTGAGATTAAGGCGAATTAGCCTTTAAGTTATTATAAAGCAACCATAGGATCTCTTTAGGGCCATGTTTGAAATGATGGCAGTTTCCAGAAATTAGAAGAGAGTTGCTTTGCTGAATTCTGCCCAATCACAGTGATGAAACGATTAAGTTAGTTCTTAAACGTAGATTGTCAGTAGTTGTTGGTTTTGAGAATTTATCGTAATTCTAGGAGTGCTTGGCAAGGGGGACTACTACCTTTCCTCATACTGAGATCTGTCTTTCGCCGTTGTCAGATGCACAAAACGAAGTTTACACTTTTGATGATTCATACGCTCCTACAAATAACCTTAAATATATTATAGCGAAATTCAAAAATAAATGATTTTCCATCAGCAGCAATCTTCATACTCCATATTGATGTGCTAAAACGGTGATGGTTACCTTCATTTAGACATCTTTTAATTATTGGTCCAGAAATATTTTCCTAGAAAAAAAGTTGCTAACAATATACTGATCTTAGATTATTATTTTAATTACTAAAATAGCGATTGCTCAGTGCATCTTAGGTGTATTTTTTTGATGATAATCGTTGCTAGGAGTTACTTGTTGAAATTAATGGTTTTTAATTTTATTCGAATCACTAAAACCAAAAATCATACAAAATCTCTGTAGTATGGGGTGTCACTGTTCGAATACCTGTCAGCTGGGTACTTAAAAGGCAGCCATTCCAGCAATTACTTCTTGTCGTAGTTTAGAAATAAAATGCCTAATTAAGAATTGCTAATGGTCAAATTTCCCTGTTCTAAAAATATACTCAAGATTTACTTCCTGTTTACTTCCCCCAAGCAGCTTTAGTCATATTATGGCTGCCAATGTAGAACACGCATTAGTTTCCATTTTTCGTATCCAAAATAACGGTCTTTAAATGGGGAATGGAACCCTGAACAAAATTATTCGGGTTCTATTTGTAGGTGTGCATTACTCGCTTCCCAAGAGTTGATTTCTGATAGTTCGATTTTGTGAGAAATAGGGTTTCTGCATGTCCACAAGTCTAATTACTAATGTACTAGAAGGTTGGATAAACTAGCTGATAGTTTTCGGGCCTCATAGGAACACCGAACTTTGGGAAGAATCCTTTGTAGATAGATTAACAAAAATCCTGATCTATGGTTCCTAAGCTGGTAGAGTTATAAGTGAGTGTTGGAACCTCTTCACCGAAATCAACTCGTCCATAATTTTTCATCATATACGATACCTTACCAATTCCTTGCTTACGCTTCTGCTCGTTTTTGTAAGTTCCCGGAATTGAAGGGATGAGAACTATTGAAATATTTGCGAATCTATAGCTGTCTAGGTTCATTCCTAATTCACTCAAAGAGTAATATTATGGAATCATCGCCTTTAAAACCATTCTTAAAGTCTCCTCAAAATCTTTGTCAAAGTCGAATTCCTTCTGAGATGATGAGGTACTTTCCAATTTTTTTGTCTCTTGTTTATCTTTTTCATTCTCTCCTTTTAAGTAAAAATCCTGATACCAATATGCGTTTTGCCAGAATAGCCAATCCCCCAAATGTAAATTTCCAGTTGAAACAACAACCCTAAGAAAGGTTTTAAATTTAATAAGCCACAATTTGGTGTGGAAAACGCCCCAAGTGTTTGTCGATTTTTATTTGTTTATGACCGTCAAGTTTTATATATCGGCAAACTTTCGATATACTTTTCCAGGTCCTACGTTATCAGAGTGGTTTAGAATGGTCAATTTTTTTCCCGATTCGAGTAAAGGGTGCAACAGTTCCAGTTAGAACCCAAAAGTAGACATGAAAATTGATTAAATATCTTTACTTATCGGAGACAAAATTTTGGGGTCATCCTTAAATAAACTTGCGATTCCTATGAAGCAATCTGGCTTTTTGTTCCTCTTATCGTAGATTGGAGTATTTAGATATATTTTGTTTAACTTTATTTCACCCTACTTGTCATTCTCAGACTTTTATCGCTTAGACTCAAAAACTTTCGACTGTTTTCCAGTTAGAGGTTTTCCAATTCCTACAGGGAAACCCTATTTATCGCCTTCGATGAGTATCTACTACATTTACTGAAGTTAGGAGATGCAATCTTTTGATTTTCTTTAGTTTTTAAGTCTTTCCTGCCTCGCAAGGTGGAGTTAGCGCAAAATTTCATTTTCAGAAGTGTAACTCGAAGGCTTTTGATCGTCCTTTTACATCAATGATAGTATTTGAGGGAACAAATAGATTTCGATTTGAACTTTATAATTGGTTTAATTTACAGCTGAAAATATGAAAGAGTCCCAATACTTACGTTTAGTGCAATAAATCTGCTACATTTTAAAGCTGCCTCACGCAGCAACTAAAACAGCAGTAGAGTACTTCAAGGTGTTCAAATAATCAGAGACTCATAGTTTTCCTCATGAAATAATGACTGCTAGCTGTATATTCCTAGTGACAAAAATATTCGAAAGAATCACCAAAATTAGAGACATATTCAATGCAATTTACATCTGCACAAGTTTGTACAAGAAAGCAAATGCAATTGCGTCTTAGGATCAATAGCAATCAAGCAATGACAATCATAATGGCAGTGAAGAAGCACAATATTTGACTCTCTAAAAAGTTATCAAATAATAGGCCATATAAGAGTTCATAAAACCCCGATTCGACGTCCAAGGTACGTCTTTCAAGAAATATTCTCAGACTATAAAACTTATAAAGACAGTATCTTGGATGCATAGCAACATTTATTAAGGATTATCAATTACGACGTAAAACTTGCAAATACGAACCTGAGTAATTTCAAGAGACTATTGATCACTCTTGAAATGCTATAACGTAAAAATTAGTCGTCATTTTATGATAGTGCCTTGTTTATTTTGTGACAGTATTGTCAGAGTTTACAACGACATTTTCTTTAGCAGTGTCTAGGAGTGGATTCCTGGGATCATTTACTTTGGATTTAAACTCGCTAAAGCTAACCATATTGTTACCTGTAATTCAAAACTAGGGGAGTCGAGTACCTAAAATCAAACTAAATTGCCGTAAGAGCCTGACTGGTCACATTTGTTTTGTCTGGAATAAAAAATACTTCTGGAATACGCTTAAAGAATAGCTAACTTCTACTAATATGGCTCGGTCAAGCCTTAAAAGAAAGAAAAATTCAGATAGTAACCGCATATAGGGAATAAAAAGTGAATGATATCAAATGAAAAACACTAAAAATTAAAACTAGTCATGCATTTTTTACGTTCACCTTTTTAAAGTCAAAAATTATCTTTTTTGCTAAAATTTATGTCCAATTCCTGTAATTTGAATTCTTTTTTGAGGTAATGATCTTTTAGAAGATTTACACGACTCATTTGTCGCTGATCCTCTCTCAGTCGCATTAAATCCAACCTTACAGTTTATAATAGTATTATCCCTGCCATAGTATTTTCCCTGGATTTAAATTTCTTCGAATGTTTGTTCTAGCCGCTACTGGGTTTTGCTGTCTTAGTTTGAAAAGATTGAAATATTTGAGTTAAATTTCGGAACATAGGATTGCAAAAAGTTTGAAGCCTGACTGTTGTTATGTATTTACAGCGAACTTTTTCGGTGCAGAACAATTTTTTTTTTGTGTTTTATGACAGAACTCGACATATTCATCTTAGCTTTTAAAGAATGAGCCCTGACAACTTTTGTCTGAAAATCATGAACCCTTTGATTATACTTATTTCCGGCGGGAGAATAGCGATGTTCGTTTTCATTATCACGACTCTTGTCAACTAACAAATTAAAATAATTTTCAATGTTCTTTTAGTCATGTTCCACCTCTCTAATGATCAAATCTCCACCTTCAAGATATCGAGTTTTTATGTTTTAAACAGTTTTCAAGCATGGCTTCGATTTTACTTTCATTCTTTGAGTCTCTCTCAATTTAAGAGTTTTAGATGCAACTCCAGGGAACTAAGTAACCTTACTTTATGGGTTTAATTATTGGCTGTAATTACTAGAGGCTTCAATGAAACTTTGTCGAGAGTGAGATATTTTAGATATGCCTATGATTTTTCGAGTAGAGAGGGGATATTGCATGATATTATTTTTATAAATAGCAACTGTCTTCATATCCGAAACTAATGTATTTGCTCTTTTCTATCGATTATTTTTCCCAAAAAATAGAATTTTTTGATTGGATTAGTTGGCAAAAAACAAAATACAACAGTATTCAAAACACTACTCTTCTTTACAGTCTACTTTCGGAGTTTACTCTCTGCAGTGTAGGGGGATCAGACTGTGATTTGCGGATTAGCTTCGGTGAATTTTGGATATTTCCTGGAATTTCTAAGTTATTATTCGTTAAAAAAGTGAATTTGACTGATTGATGCTGAGTCTGACTCGGAATTCTGGACAAGTTTGTTTAATTTCCAATGATCTTTCCCTTTTTAATTCCCTAGCTATCAATCCCAAAAGTCACTCTTCTCTCATTTCTTATGTGAATTTACTTTGAGATTAAATCCCTACTGTCATTTTATAAGCCTTTGTGGGTTGGAATGTCCGTTTTTTTAAAGTTTTGAACTCCCTCCCTTATTTTATTCCCAAACGTCATCTTACTTTTTTCTAATTTCTCTTCTTTTTCATAATGGAGAGAAAATATGGTCGATTAACCGACAGGATTTTTTTGTTTCGGTCTATTAAAACCAATTTTTGATCGTATAGCATCAGTCGACTCTTTAAACGAGGAAAGATTCCCGGAAAGAAAGCTATTTTTTGCTTCCATTGACTTTATTTTTCTTAACTCTTTTGTTGCCAAAGCAATTGGTTTGCCATCAGAACCCAGTGGTGGCAATTTACCAATCATGGCTTTGTCAATTATATACTTTATTTTCAGGGCTGTAGCTCTATCCTCCGGGCTGGTCTGAAAGGTCTTTTCAAAAATACTGTTGACTAACGGAGAAAATTTTTTGGAATTATATTTGGCAACTTTAGAGTTTCTTAACTCATTGAAATAAACATCAGACTCTTTTCCAACGTCTAAAGTAGTGCCAGTGAGCATTTCGTGCAGAATAATTCCAAGAGACCATATATCGCTTTTTTCACTTGACATAGATTTTAATTTGGATTCCGGTGCCATGTAGGAGGGTGATCCAACATTGTACTGAATCATCGGGCGTTTTCCCGCTATCATTTCGCAATACCCAAAATCAATAATTGCTGGATCGTGATTTGATCTCATCATTATGTTTTCCGGTTTTAGATCTCTGTGAATGATTTTAGCTTCGGTGATGGTGACATATCCGGTCATTATTTTTCTAAAAATGTCAATTGCTTCTTTTTCTTCAAGTTTTCCTATGATAATGGAACAAAAAATACCTCTCTTTGAAATGTAATCCTTTAAAGTTCCTCCACTGCATAATTCCATGACAATGTAGCAATAGTTGTTGTTTTGAGTGATATTTTACGCACTAAGGACAAATGGACTTTTGATCGTTGACATTGCGGTTTTTTACCCGTCAAGAAGGTATTTTGTAACTTCATTAAAGATTTGACTCATATCGATCGCCTTGATTGCTACTCTTCCTCCATCTTTGAGCCGGCGTCCTAAGTCATGTCTAATGAGGTACCCTTGAGAACATTACCAGTCGAGCCTTTTCCTATAATGTCACGAGGACTGAATTCATAATTTTAAAGTCTGATATCCCCACTTTCAAGTTTCATCCCAAAACTCTCCTGCCTTAAATTGTCAATTATTTTATTTTGTTTTATTCTGTTCATTGCAAATAAATTTAAGCAAAGAAATCTTGGTTTTTGTGTTTTTTCATCAGCTTTGTCAGCATACTTTTTATTTACCTCTGTTTTTTAAACAATTTTTTCAGGTTTTAATGATTTTAAATGGTTTCGAATAAGTTTATTTTGAATGGTTTCTGTGGCTAGAAACCAACTAGTTACAGTTCGGGTTTAAAATGAATTTAAATTAGAAAATAAAGATCAATTTCCAAGATAGTCAGCCATTTTTTCAAACATCTACTACAACAGAAAAATACATACCTTTACATACCTAATTTGTACAGAAAACGCAGAAATAGGATTTTTTGCTATTTACTATGCTTTCTTGATTTTTTAATCAAAACATGAAAAAATAACTCCGGGGTTTATCCCTGGTAAAAATCTAAGAATGCGAAAATATCATTACTTCATTCCAAAGCATTGCCATCACCTTCAATATCAATCATTTGACTGTTACTTTGCATATTTGTAATGACAAATTACTTATTTCGTAATTTTTTTGAGACTTCACACTTTTCTTGATCAATATTTTGCTTATCGCGATTCTATTTTATCTGCTTTTTAAGTGAGTTTGAAGGGACAAACTTATTTTTAATAGATGAGCCTAATTTCTTTATCGACTTAACTTTCTATTTCGTTTTCTGGAGAATAAAGTCAAAATGAGATTATTTGTTCTAAATCTGCTCTATTATAAGTTGACCTTCCTATATTTAGGGCCTATGTTGGATTGCTTTGCCGTTGACCTCATCTTCGAGCTAATTTTATAAAAGAAAATGTACCATATTTCGATAAAAGTTTGCTGCTTTACTTTTTAGTTTGATTTGATACCCTTCGTCATGAAGTTAGTAAGATTTAAGAAATTATTTGAATCTTTTATTGCCGTTTTTTTTAAGTTTCGCAAAATCTACTTCCGAAAACGATCTATTTTTGCATACTTCTTCAACACTCTTCACATCAGTGCATTTCATTTACCGATACAGCTACGCACATTTCGGACAAAGAATGATGCAATGTCTCATTTACACCCACTGCTTATTTTTTCTCCCACATTAGAAACAGGCGCAATTGGTACGAATACCAAAAAGCTAAGCTAAGTTTTGCTCATCGTTGTCTAGCTCACGATTTCTCGGTTATATTTGGTCATTTTAAGGCCTAATAACTTTGGGAGATACGTAGTTATCATTGCTTCCGATCATTAATATTCTCAACAGAAAAAGTAATATTTCCATTTTCATTTCCAAACTTAATGGAAAAAGAAATGTGAAAAAATTGAAAAAATAGTGAAAAAACAAACAATCAGAGTGGAGTTTTCATAGATAGTTGTTTGGAAACTATGAGTTCATTTGGTTTCTACTCCTACTAAGTCTACTAGGTCACTATTTACCGTATATTATTATCGTAGTTTAGCTGATTTTTGCTATCTGAACAGAATAGTCTTGCTTCTTGAATATTTTGTGAATTTGCCGTCACACTAAATGTTGTGCTGGCTTAACTTGGGCATTTGTTGAGTGTATTTTATTTCTCAGAACCTTACTGATCTTCTGTTTTTTGCCCATCTGGAATCGGTTAAAATTTTATTGTAGCTATCTGTAAGTAGCACTACTTCGTATACTTTTCTTTGATTGGTTTCAAAAACTAGTGCAGTTAGCTTTCTGCATTCTTTACTTGCATGACTAGCTAAAATAATTTTCCAGCGCAATCTTCTAACATAATTTCCGATACATTGAACTTTTCTCTTTGCCTGTTCCACTTTTCAGGCTACAAAAAGTAGCAGCCTAGGTAAAGAGAAGTAGTCGCCAATAACGCCTGGAAATTAATGAAAGGATAGAATTGTTCATAATGAATGAAGAAGCTGAGTTCTAGGAAGTATCTTGACAGCATAAGGGTATTGCAACTGATATCCGTGTGCACTAAAAGGAAATTCATAAAATCAAAACAGTTTGTGAATTAAAAATTATAGTCTAGCACTTAAAGAATCTCAAATTACTTTTCCACTATTTGTTACGGTTTGTATTTTGAACATTTTATAATGTTTAGCCAAGTATTTAGTTTTTTTTTCTTTTTTTCTACTCTCTTGTAGCAGAGATAAAGTATTGCTATAATGATGATTTACTCGTCTCTTTCTATCAAATTTGCGGGTTTGCAGCTAGCAAATCTATCCAACTGTATGATTGCGTCGTAGAGTATGCTTTTGCTAATTTTAAGTTTGCGATGCATAACGACGGCCGTGCTAACCATCCTTGCGCGAATAAGCCAATTGATATTGTGTACGTTAACTGGGATTACTTCTTATATGGATTTAATTCGAATGGGCTAGAGGTATACTTCTTCGAATTTCGGCAGAGATAATTTGTTCTATTGACGAATTCTTTTGGCCAGTTGACTATCAGGTCTGTGCCGCTAATTTGGGGATATATTGCTTTTAAATGTACTATTATGATTTGCCATTCAAAAACTAATCGTTAACTTTAAGTTTTTTCGGAGAGAATAAATTATAAAATGTTCCTGTAATATCAATTATTTCTAATTCAGAATTTGATGGCATACTCGGAAAAATAATTTTATATATTTATAAGAAATTCTGCGACTATGCTACCTGCGCTTTTCACAATGCATTATTGTGAAATAATGATGATTCAAAAATGCTGACACTTTGCAAATATTCTATTTCAGTTTAAATTCTCGCAGAAATTTGGTGTGTTCGAATAATAAAGTTTTAAAAAAACGAAACGATTTTTTCTTTGAAAAATGGTGTCAGTATCTGTGTTCCAAGTAGGGAATTCTCTATTTGCTTTCTTTTTTCGCCGCAAAACCGTAATCATCCATGAACCCTTCAGAATTCGAGAAAATAAATCCACTATCTTTTCTTTACTTGTGTTTTGATTCAGACTAATTATTTAGATCATTCAAAGTTTTAACTTCTCCCAAGAGACAAATCTAATCTATTTTCATCTGTCTAGCTACTTATTTTAACTCACTTACTAAAAAAGTTGATTCATTGCCTCTCCTTTGCAGCACTTAAAGCTATAAACGAAGTTTTTAATTCGCTCGCTGAAGTCTTTGGTTCTATTTTTATAAATCATCAATTTTTTACTGGCACTTTCTTTTCTATTCCATGTTTTTCCTTTCCTTCTCCTTCTTTTACCGAATCAAATCGGACTTCTTATCCCCTTAAATCGCCGACTTTTTCTCAAATTACTAAAAAGAGTCATTGAGGCATAATTATTAGGTTTTCTTCTAATCTTGAAAGAGCTCATCAAATTCCGTAATGTAGTTGTCTTCTTTTTTTGTATCTCCTTGAACGCTTGTGGGATGCGCACCCTCGGAAGGAGCAATCGAGGTTTTATGCTTAATAATAAGTTAGCTATTTTTAAGGATCTTCCACTAGCTACCCTTTCTATTATGAATGTAAGGAGCATTGCTAATTGAATTTTGTTTATCATCAGATACAGAATTTTTTCCGTTAAAACTCAATATTTTTTCATACGTTGATTTTTTTTCATTGAAATTGGAGTTGTTTGGTGATCTTTGCAACATATCGCTTTTGAAATTGATTGGTTTTTGAAAAGTAGGCCTCGATGGAAACTAATTCCCTATAGCATCTGACTTTGAAAGAATGCCTTTTATTTTCATGCGATTAATATTATAGAGAACACTGAGGAATGCTTCACTAGTGTAAAATCTGATTTTGGTAGGCTACTAATTACTAAATTGATTGACAAGTCCATTATTAAACACCTTTTGAGCGGTCTATCCCTGAGAAAGCGATTTGATTATGAATATGTTATCTTTCACATTATTCACACATATAGAGCACGTTTGTTTGCTGGTAAGGAGATGAGTTGATGCTGATTGCAATATTATACCATCGTCACAGATTAAGTTCATCTAACGAGCAGTTCTACTATGGTTGACTAGGTCTGTGACATGAAAAGTACCGTCGAATATGCACTATACAGGTATTACCTGACGAAAGTATCCCTAAGTTTTGAGTCCTGAGGAGAAATCGAGTGCTACGGGACCGTAGTGATATTTCTCAACAATAACGTTCTGGTTAAGATCAGTATACTATATTTTTGCTTCTAGCGTGCATTAAAAGTCGAGGGGAGAGCATTCGTATGACCAAGCATCGTCCAGAAACGATAACGTCTATGCTGAATTGTTAAACAGCCTGGCCCATTTAACTTTCCTCTATCGAGGGATGTAATGTTTGTCGTTCGGAATTTGTATCTTAGATGTAGTTCGAATACTGTTTAGATTACTCAGTGAAGCTTTCGGGAATTTTGTCAGTAGTAACTAGTTGCTGTCGGAAAATGCTGTTGGAGTAAATTTTGCCGTCTATCTCGCGGGGAAAAATGGAGCCTGCTGGCTCATTATTATTTGCAGATTTAGAACTTATTTAAAATAAGTTCCTGTTTTTAGATTTACTAACTCCATATATACAATCCTCAAATCAGTTTCTAATGAATCTTTTCACTTCTTATGACCGCTTTATTCTTTATTACTACCCTTTTATTTAACATTTCGAAGAATATAAACGTATAGCTTCCCATTTTTCTTTCTCTACTGATACTAGATTTTGAAATCGAACTGGGAAATAATTTTTTCCCAGTTTCGATTACTAAAATATCCTCCTTTAGCCAGATTCTCACCCCATCTCATGTTTTCCCAATAATGAAATTCAACAATGCTAGATAGTCCTTCATTCATTAGGAGTATTTGGCCATTTTCTTTGCAAACTCTCAAAAATAGGACCATATAATACCTTCTGATCTCTTAAATGGCCTTAGTCGGGTTATCAACGTACTACAGACCAAAAGTGTCAATAACGGTGTCAAAAGTGTTGTCTTTAAATGGCATTTGTTTGACATCGGCAACAATGTATTTGTAATCTATTGTCGGTACTATTTTGGTATTGCCTATTCCAACCATGTTGGGACTCCAATCGATTAGTGTCAAATCTGCTCCAGGTTTATAGTACCTCATATTTCTATTAGATCCGGCGCAAACTTCCAAAATCTAATGTATTCGCATGAAAAACCTTTCCCTAGGCTTGAGAGAGCAAGGATTTTCTATAGTTGAGAATGTTGTATTGATTGTAAGATTGCTAGAAGTGGTTCATTGTGTCATCAATGCTGAAAGCCATTTTTTGATGAAGCTAGTAAAGATATTTGGAGAGCTAATTTCTTTCGATGACATCCTATATCGAAACATTTCTCCGAATCATCTGGTTATAGTGGAAGTAGCCTAACCCAGCAGCTCCTGTTGCAACTAAATTTTCTCTTTATTTACACATGAATCCGATGAATTTGAAAGCACCTGCCGACATACTTCCTCCGAAACTTTTTTGTTAAAATTAAGTGTGAATCGTGTAAAAATCGTAAAAGTCTGATAACGAAAATATGTTTAGACTATAATCAAATTCAAAAGTATTTTACTCGAAATTTACAAGTATTTCCAAGATGTAGAAAGAGACAGACAAATATTGGCCCCAGTTTTCGTAAATATCACTCAAGGAAGTCGATCCAAACTACTCACATGAAAAATTGATAGAAGCGTTATAAGATTCTAGACTTGACTACGGTTTAGGATGCATAATGGGTGCATGCATAGGAGATGCACTTGGGTCTTTCTGTGAGTTTTCAAGTGCCTTGAAAGAGGAACACATGGATTAAGGTATACATTTTATTTGATTTTGTAGTTATGGAAATGAAAGGGGGAGGAACTTTTATGACCAAACCTGGTCAGGTAACTGATGACTCCTAGCTAGCTGCTCACATGCTACAGGGATTAACACAATACTCTCAAAAATAAGACCTGACATGCCAGACTAACCGATTACTGCTTGCGATAGCTCTCGGATACGTGTAATGGTATACTTCCGGACCGTTTGATATGGGGAATACCTGTAAAGGAGCATTTAGGACAATACAGAAATAAAAATTGGAATAAGTTGACAAAAATGATTAAAAATTGTTGAATTAAAAACTTAGTCAAACATTAAGCAATATTGCTGCGATAAATAGTTCAAGTCAAAGTAATGGATCCCTGATGAGAATAGCCCCAATGGGCTTTTTCGTCTCAATTATTAACGAGGAATTTTAAAGCTGTGAGAAACTGATAAGAAGTACAATTTTCTAGTTATTATAGAGGAAATTGGGCTTACCCATTCCGATATTACAGTTAGTCAGGCTAATTTTACATGGGTAAAAATGTTGCATGATTTGATAAAGAGAAAAGATAAGCTAAAGTCTCTGAAATCTATCCATGAAAATATGACCGAAAGCAGTCCCCTGTTGAAGGAGTGGATTTAAGCATCTTTAATAACAGATATGATGCCAGCTACTCAAAATATGGGTTGGGTCAAAATAGCCTGGTCAATGGGTATAAACAGATTGAAAGTTATATCACAACTGGGATAATAGAAACAGTTGAGCCCTGAACTGTACAAAGCTCATATCGGAAAAGTCATCCAGAAAGGGGGAGATACGGATACCAATGCGGCCATAGTAGGTGGAATGATTGGCGCTATAGTCGGATTCAAAAAGCTCCCACAAGAGTATTTGCAGAAAATGATGGTGTTGAAATTCCCTCTCTAGAGGAAGACTTACATGGACAGAAAACCGATTCATTAGCCAAGGAACATATTTTTGAACGCTCTGAATCTGTTTAAAAGGATTAACAAGAAGTGAAAAAAAATGATTCGTTCACTGAAAAATCGTGACATATAAACATCAAGTTCTTAAACTTTTTTTTATTTTTTAATTTTTCAGATTGCTATTTATCGAACTATTCTTTTTTACTAACGATCCGCGAGAATCAATACTTAATGGAACTTTGTTTTGCCGACCACTCACTTTTTTTTCGCTTTTTTTATTTAACTCACAGAGTTACTCTTCAATATCACACTGTTATTCAATGTTTATGCTTGCGTATCCTTTAAGAAATTATTCCAAACACGATTTTTTTCGTCTAGGTACTGAAATTTTTTTCTATCGGTGAGAGAATATGATATTTTCTGATAGTTTTGACTCCGAAAAATCGCCTTTATTTGATGGTATTACCTTTAAAGATGTCTTGCGGTGTTTCGAGGGATTATTTTTGGATCTAAAGTGATATTAAGAATTCTGTCTATTCAAAGATCGGAATATTCTGCAATTTTAGCGATAAGTCTATTCCAGGGTTTTGATTCTTTTTTCTGCTTTCCACTAGTGCCTTTTTTTAAGCTCGTGAACTATTTTGCGAGCTTAGCCTAAAATTGTTAATATCAGTTACTAATTGAGGGCATTCCACTTAGAACATTTTGTTGTTTTCGCATTCGGAATAACATGACTTTCTGTTTTCTACTGTTAATCTGTTTAGGGACCAATGTAGGAAACAGTTTTGTTTAATTCACGAGATGACTTATATCCAGTTAGGAACTCATTTTTTATCGGTAAAATCTTATAAAGGGGAGATATATCAAACCCTTGTAAAAACTATTTTTATTGGACTTTGAAAGTTTGCTAATTGCTGTTTTTTTGAACAAGTAACATCTCTAATACTGCCAAAAACACTTTTGTGATCAAAACTTGGTTATAAGCAATATCTTGAAACAGGAAAAACAAACCTTAAAGAATAATTTGGCGACTCAGTAGCTCGAGTAGATGACGTTAATGAAGTATAATATAATATCTGCCGTGCCAGAACTAACGACGAGTTATCCTTGAATGAAGTTTATAACTCCCTAAAAACAATTTAGATGCAAGCCAGGGATAGATTAAACTCGACCATCTGAGTGTATTTAAACAATATGTGTGAAGATTAGGAACACACAAGTTTTGAGAAAGGTTGATATTCGCGGCTAACCTATCAAGATCTCGTTGGAGAAAAAGTCGATAGATTAGTTAATTCAATTGACTTTGGAATTCGTATTTCGAGTATTAGTATAAATTATAACAATTTAACTTGATTTTCATTCAATTTTAATTTTCGTATGCAACTTGACTCCAGCCCTTAGAACTCATCCGAGTCTATCGCATAAATATTGGAAAATTATCGAGAACAAAAAAACGAAAAGCAAGAGCAAAGACCAAAAGTCGGAAGGAGTACCTTCGCCAATGCAACAAAGCAATATTGTTAATAAATTCATTCCAACAAAGAAAAAAGAGCTTAATTTCGAGAGAACTACTAAAAATATCTTGAGCAACTCAGAAAAAAAAAGAGATAAGTGAAAATTGATAAAATAAAGTAACTCAAGTGGAGAAGGATGGATCTCAAGAAAAGAAAACAACTCAAAGAAGTTTGTCCATAAAGAAAGTCTCTAAGAAATTCGAGCAAAGAACACAATAGCCTTGGTAGTACCGGATTTGATGAAGAAGTGTTACTTCGAACGAAATCTCTGAAATAGCATCCACCAGAAATGGAAAATTTCATCTAACCCAATGCTCCCAGCTTCTAGCCAAGCAAAAAAACAAATATAGCACACCAGAAAAAAAATTAACCTTTGCAAAACCGAGGGTTTCAACTATAAAATCGATAATAAGACAACAAAAGCGAAAACTAATTCAAACTTTTGGAAACTTAAAGTGATTTTCTTGAGCAAATAACACCGTACGACAAATCTTTGTTAAAAATTCAATAGGTCATTGACAAATTCATTCTGTACTCTTTGAATGTAAGATCTTCTCGTAGCGTATATTTGAGCTCCTTAATAAATTTCGTAGTGAATACAGAAGGATACATTTTCAGTGAAAAGATGTTTGAATAACTCAGTCGACTGAATTAAAAGCTTTATATAATAAAAGAAGGACACACTAAAACTACAAAGCTTGTCTGTGGGAATAAACTAACTGATTTAAACATAAATTAGAGAAAAATGCAAACTTTAAAAAACATAGTAGCTTCAAAAAACTGGAAGGAATCCAGACCCAAACATGAAGTTGAGCTGATGGAATGTGATCCTCCAATAAAAAATCTTTTCAAAGACCGGATAAAACGTTTTTGTGATGAGACATTTATAGCAAAAAAATAAACTTGAGACTGATATTTTCTAGATCAATAAAATTAATGGGGTATCTTAAGGAATTACCAGAGGAAACAATATACGTAAAACATCCCGAGTCCAGAAATAATTGAGCAGAATAGTGGCAGAAATCATTAGTCTCATTAGTTTTCTTTTAATTACTCCATTCCTCCATTCTCGATAATTTTTTTAAATTGATTCTTACGATACTCCTGCTGTGAATTAGACAAAATTACCTATAGATAGCCCGGAGGAAGTTGCAGTGTCATTTTTGGAGGGGCCTTGTTGTTTAATTAAGCAAAACATATTGATTCCTAAATGAGTGAAGAGCGTACGGCAAGTTTTTATCGATCTGTTTTATTTCCTCCATTATGCTTAAGTTTTATGTGTAGATTCAAGGATACGTCGGAGCCATAAATTTTGTAGCATCTCTCGTAAGGACAAGTGAATTTTTTTTCTATTTCGACAGCGAGTCGTCGGTTTTTTTTTCTGTTTTTAATTTTATAGAGTTTGAAGAAATTTTCTTGTTTTTCCTATGGCATAGGTGATTTTGATACTTAAATTTATTGTGTGAGAGTTTGAATCTGGTTAGTTTGTTCTGAGAGTTATTTGATTATGGAGAAGGACATTTCATTTTTGAAATAAGTTTTCCAAAACTACTCGTTATAGTTAATTCCGTTTTTATACTCGGGAAAAATAAGCTCCTATATTGTCCGACATCCTTACCCCGGTAACAGTAGTATTAAAGATAGTTTCGTCGCTGTCGGATGGAGTCTTGCAAGTATTGATCATTTATTTGGCTTTGGCTAAAGACTGCTTAATATCATCTTCGAGGTCTTTTAGTTCGTTATCGTAGTTTTACGTTAGAGGCTACATTTTCTATGTAATAACATTTAAGTAACTTCTTTGGGAATTGAGAATTTTTGATTAAATGCTTTTTGTGACTGTAAATTTATATTAACTTATTTATTGCAAGGACTGAGAAAAAACGGATTTACCAAATTCAACCCCAAATATTAATCGATGTCTAGTATTTATCAATTTATACTCCAAATAATCGCAAAGCAAGGTGACAAGAATTCCATTTATTACTCTTTTCCTTGATTTAATATTCTGGTCGTAATTTACTAAATTTATTAACGCATCTTTGAGGCTAAAATGTATTGCGATGTGGACTAAGAGAGCACACACACAGCTCTCAAATGTTGTCTCTTCTAGAGAACAAACGGAACTACTTTTGGGACTCTCAATGTTCAAAAAGAGGAACTCTCCAGCAGATTAGACCGATCCAATAGTAAAAACCAATTTTACCAAGGAAGTCCTCACAAAATAGCAACCAATCAGTCGAGTTGCATAAGAAAAACTCCTGGGGAAGAATTGCCATCTTAAGAAAAAATACGTCTTTCTGAATTCAACGGAAAACGGGGGGACACCAGAAATTTTTTATCACAAAAAACAGTCACTCCATGCGTTAACGATGGTCTTACGTAATCCTTAACGCCTCATGACTCGAAAAATGCCTATAGCTCCATTGGTCTATATCAAAAAAGAGCTCAATAGTTGAATAGGAAAAACAAGAGAAAACATTTTTCCCCCACCAAACAATGTAACGGCAATTCCTACTGCATTATTAATGCAAAGATTAAGACCTAATCTGATCTTAAGAATAGACCTCAATACATTCAAAAAATAAGGCAACACACTGACTCCTAATAAAGTTAGAGAAGAGAAAGACAAAAAGTTAGAATATCGTAAATGAGGTAAAGCAAATAAAAACAGTAAAAAGAACTTCTCAATATGAATCGACATAAATCTTAAAACCATTTCATTAGACCAGTACAAATTTTCTCCTGCGAAAATCCTTAAATGCAAGGCCAAAAATTGTTTAACACTAAAACGACAAATTGTATCAGTAACGGATATTACGATCCCAAGTGTGAACATTTTCAAGCATCGAAAAATTCATAGTACGATCCTCCACAAAAAAAATCCGCGCAATAAATAAACTGCCAAAAGATTAGTGCTCCTTAGGTTCGATAATAAAGAAAGGAGAAAAATATCCTTAACAACTTAGCAGTAATGAAAAAAACTGTTATCGGCTATGGGTTATAGAAGATTGTTGACCAGGATAAGCTCAAAATAATCCCAACTAAGTGCTAAAAAACCCAATCAGTACGTTAGCTTTAACCAACAAATAGCAATAAAGACCCGTATGGGTTGAATAATAGTCAGAATAATAGACTAATAATGTCACAGCAGATAGTTGCAGGTGACCTGCATGAATAAGCTCGAACAGTACATTCTATCGTAAACTCTTAAGAAAATTCTCTTCCCCCAATTATGCAAGAATCTACGATTATCACGGATTTTTTTGCCGAGGGAGATTTGCTTGCTGAACAGGGATTACTTCAACTCCCAAAAATATAGTGAACAAAATAAACTAATTTTTCTCTGAGATCCCTATATTTTCTGGTTTTTTCATTATGCCTTATCCAGTTGAAATTCAAGTCTAAACTTTTATTGAGATTTTTAATCCCTAAATAAGGTAATAATTTTATATTTTTGCAAATCAATTTCCCCCTAGAATGATCGACGACAGAAACGACACATAAATCCAACGTTAGAGATCAATGAAGCATCACAAACTAATAAGATATATCGAGAATTACCGCCGAACAAATTAGGAAGTAAAAAAGCTGTAAAAAATAAAGGATAATACAAAAATGGAAATAAATCTGAGGTTTCTCAGATCATAACACAATAGAAAATATAAGTTCCCTAGGCCATAATAGTCAGACGGATAGTAAGAGGATGAGTATGCCCCATTTTCTATTCCAAACTCCAAATAGAATAAACTGTATGACTTATATAGTCAAAACTAGACTAGCAAAGGGAGGACTGTAGCAGCTCGTGTGATTTCTTTAGATACAGACAGAAAAGTGAGAGTTAAAAGTCATGAAAACTAGAAAATATCCCTTTAAAAGTAAAGAATAATAAGACTAAATCTAAAGAAAAGGCAACATTCATTCAAAAAACTCAGAAAAGGGAGTTTGATTCCGTAAAGGAACCATCGATCAAATATAAAACTGCCTGAAATTAACAGTCATACTAAAAAGTAAAATTGCCAGACGGAAGGACCTGACCCTGAAGTAAATGAAGTTGTTGGTAGGAAATTATTAACTGAGACGTCAAGTGGTTCAAAATTGAAAGGAGTATAAAAATATGTGAGATAGATGAAATAAAGAAATAAAGAGCCTCTTCAGATATCGAAGAAACGAACTGACCAATTTTTCAGTAAAAAATGGAAGTGAATTAATCATCATTTATTCTTTTTTAATATTGAGTTGCTCGCTTTCTATCGCCATAGATCCTTTAAAACTAGTGAAAATTTCCTAATCAGTAATAAAATTGGTCCTGAATATGAAAAATACGATCGCAACGTCTATAGTTTTGATTCTTTCAGGGAGTCTGATTACGAACTGCCTTCACTCATATGAAAAAGATTCCCTGCTACATAAGGAATAAAATTCCAACCTTAAATTAGATGGTGTGTGGAGTCCTCCTGATAACAACAACATTGATATAACTTTTAAATACCCAAACATTCAAATCTCAGGATGCAATGTGAACATATGTCGTTACACTGATTAGGGACAGACTTTTTAATCAAAATAACCTTGCATGTCTACACTGATGGCCTGCACGAATGATCACGATAAAACTTACGTGGATTTATTTTTCAAAGCACGAAGTTACAGTTTTGAAAATCCAAAAAGCTTAATTTTCAAAGATGAGAATGGCCGATAGATTATCAGGCTTTAGAAAAATTTGGAGAGATCTGCAGTGACAAAATGAGTCTTGTTTTGGAACAAGTATATTTTTGATTATTCGTTGGCAATCAATGAAATAATGTGATAATATCTCACTTTTCGCATAATAAAATGCAAAAAATTATTATTATTTGGCTGCTGATTGCTGCCATATCGACTATCGATGTAACGAGGGGTCAAACATCTAGTTTTTAAGATGCCTTCGATTATTAGAAAGACCATGCCGATGGGAGAATCTAGTTGAAAAGTTAATAAAAAAAAATGTCATGCATTGCTGAGCAGGAGCTAACTGTTGTTCCAAGAGATCCCTATGCCTCTAGAAATAGACTTTTGCAGACAGAATAACCCCATTCGTTTAGAATATTCGGATAATTTCCAACTAACATTGAAGATACTTCTGTCAATTGGGATATTCTCCGTCGATATTTCAAGATTGGAGGCAAATATTTCAAAACTATTATTCAAGTAACAAATCTACTCAGTGACGAAACATTATACACGGGAGCGGGGAATTGTGGTTAAAATGTGGTTGCATAAATATACAAAACTGATGGATATAATCCCAACATTCTGGACGCTGTCATTTATGTCAATGGGATCAACGATAGATCTTAAAGCTTCGTTGCTCAGGCAGCTCCCTGTATCCTCACAAGATGGGTGACTTATGGATTTATCAGATTTAATATGGCATACATTGAGGCGGATATCAGTCGAACTGGCAATTTTCATCAAGGAGTAACTACTACAGTAACATAATTTGCTAACGTTAGATTCATTAGATGGCACACATTTTTGCTTTCAATCCAGCTTTATTTTCATTTTTCTACACGTCCTATCAAAGCTCAACAGCACTCGGTGAGGAAAATGTTGTGGAACCGACTCCTGCCAACTCCAATCAGAGGCAAATTATCACTCCCAGCCTCAAGGCCTACATACAGGCATATTTCTCGTGTAACGACAATACGGTGGGAGCAATACTTGAAGACGAAGGAGGTTCAGGTACAGCTGGCTCTCATTGGGAAAGAAAAATTTATCACAATTAATTAATGACTGGATCTACTTGGCCATCCGGTTTGAGAGTCACTCCTCTTACACTTAATCTTTTGAAAGATTCGGGATTTTTCTATTCCGTAGACTTAACTATAGCTCACTCTCCGCAATATGGGAAAGGAAAAGGTTGTGATTTTGCAAAAGGAAATATTGCACCCTCACCCGAATTTTGTTCTGGAACTGGTGTTGCTTGTGGTTACGATAACACATATTCTGGACAATGCAAAAGTGATGACCCTATTAGTAGTGGTGCCACTTATTATCACGCCTTCAGTAATTTAGTTTGTAATAATCCAAACAGTGCTAGTAATTCTCCAACTCTTATTTTTGATGCTGAGAGTAGATGCTTCGATATGACATCAGGATAACAGCATTGTTATAGGTCAAGTTGTGGTGTGAATGGAATTTAAATTGATCTTGGAAGTGCTATTGTTACTTGCGGAGCTGGCGATACCACTATTCAAACTCCGGTAGGAACTATAAACTGTCCTGACAATACTGTATTCTGCTCTGTAAAACCATGCCAAGATTGGTGCTTTTCAAAGGGGTTCTGCGTGAATGGTACTTGCATCAGTGAGGATTTCGTGGATACTGTTTCATAGGCAATTGGTCTTAGCACAGGATTTATTATCTCCATATCCACTACGGGTGGGATCATCGGTATTTATTATAAATTAGCATAGCACTATTTTTAGTAGTTCTTTTCTGTGTTGGTCAAGCCAATGCTAAGGAGGTATAGGAATAAAAAGCTTCGCTTTCTGGGTAGAGTAGGAGAGATAATAATCCAAGTCGTGAGTTTATATAAGCAGAGCCTATTAATTGATGGTCATATAAGTTGATATTTTTTCTGAAACAACATTATATAAAATGTAAGGAAAGACAAGTATTAGTTTGTTCACTAAGGCGGTTAGTTTCGCAGCCAAAAAGCATAGTCTTCAAAGAAGGAAGGGCGGAAATGGGTAAATTCCGTATATTAACCATCCTGTTGAAGTTGCTTAAATTTTGGCATAAGCCGGAGTTGAAGACATACCTACTCTTTGTGCTGCCGCGCTGCACGATACCGTAGAGGATACTTAGACCACTCCTGAATAGCTCGAAAGAGAATTCGGAAAAGAAATCACCCAAGTTGTCCTCGAGTGTTCCGACGATAAGAATCTCACCAAAGATTAGAGGAAAAGGCAGCAAATTCGTCATGTTCTGGAATGCTCTTCCAAAGCAAAATTAGTCAAAATTGCCGATAAACTGAGCAATAACTAATCGCTTGCAGTTCAGACCCCGAAAGGATGGTCGTAAGAAAGAATCAAAGGATATTATGTCTGGTCATATGCTGTATGTAAGAACCTCTATGGAGTCAACGAAGTCCTGGACGGAAGAATGAATAAACTCTTTGGAGGTTTGGGGATTTCTCAAATTGAGTAAACTGAGTTTAAGAAGCTTTTAGAAAAATACATTCAGTCTTTGGCTAAAGTAACCGATTGATATTAATATCTCTCATTTCACTTAAGAGGAGCAATTTTTTACAGAAAACAATCATTTATATAATGTGAGCGGCGTATCAATCGTGTTTGCCTCTTCGACTGGGAACTCTATAACCAT